>JAODAL010050722.1:0-27196 GCA_025379985.1 Phyllomedusa bahiana
CGTACCTGCATATTTCACCGACCTTCTGGGACCCCGGCCCCAAAAAGGGGAAAGGTACCTGGAACCCTGCCATGGGGGGGGGCCAAGTGCACGGGGCCGGAAGATGGGGAAGGGGGCGTCCGTCTCCGCTGCTCCGGGTTTGGGGATCTGAACCCGACTCCCTTTCGATCGGCCGACGGAGGCCATCGCCCGTCCCTTCCGAACGGCGTTCGCCTATCTCTCATTACCGACTGACCCATGTTCAACTGCTGTTCACATGGAACCCTTTCTCCATTTTCGGCCTTAAAAAATTCTCGTTTGAATTTTTCTATCACAAGATCTGCCCCGCGGGGCCCGCCCGGGCCTTTCCCTTTGGGTTTCCACGCTCCCCGGCGCCCCCCCTCCGTCCGGGGCATTGCTCCTGGGGTGAGGAACGGACGGGGAGACCGCCCAAGACGGCACCCACCGGGACCCCCGTCACTTCCTCACTGCCGGCGACGGCCGGGTATGGGCCCGACGCTCCAGCGCCATCCATTTTCAGGGCTAGTTGATTCGGCAGGTGAGTTGTTCATACCCCTTAGGGGTTCCAATTTCCCATGGCCACCGTCCGCTGTCTATATCAACCAACACCTTTCTGGGTCTTATGAGCGCGCATGGGGGCTCCTTTAAAACCCCGGCTTTTGGGTTCATCCCTCAGCACCATTTTCGGCTTCCCAAAAAGTGGCCCACTGGGCTCTCGTTTCCCATGCCCGCTCCAAACCCAGGGGCCCCGGGTTTTTTTTTACCTTTAAGTTTGAGAATGGGTTTAGATCGTTTCGGGCCCCAAGACCTCTAACATTTCTTTAGGGGATAAAACTGCTTGACGGCCCCCACTCCCCCGGGGGGAAACTTTGGGGGGAACCAGCTACTAGATGGTTCGTTAGTTTTTACCCCTATACCCAGGTCGGACGCCGTTTTTGCGGGTCAGACCGCTGGGACCTCCACCGGGATAGTTCACCCTCTTCGGTCCTATCGTGCGCGCTCATGGTCCACCTCCCCGACGGAGCGGGAGAGATGGGCCGGTGGTGCGCCCTTCGCTCGGGGCGGAGGGATCCCACCTCAGCCGGGGACGGTTCTCAGCCCTCACCTTCACTACGCCGGTAGGCGGTACGCGCCCAACTTTGGAGAGGCGGGCCAGGCCCTCCGACTCGCGCGTGCGTTAGACTCCTTGGTCCGTGTTTCAAGACGGGTCGGGCGGGTCACCGACTTCACCGCAGACCTCTGACGCACCTGGTACGTGGGCTCGGCCAAACTCGAGCCCCGTCCTCCCATCCCTGAGACCATGCTTCCCCCGCGGGACCCCCGCTGCGAGAGCACCTGCGACGGGGCACGGGAGGGCGGAGCGGTTCAGGAGGAGGGCGCGGAGGCGGTCGTCTCCCTTGGCCCCGGGCTCCGGGGACTGCTCCTGCCGGGACGGGGCTGTAACGCCGGGGGGGAGCGGGTCCGCGAAGGGTTTTGAAGCCCCGCGGGCGCCCGTCCCGGCCACCTTCCACCCTCGAGGCCTTCACAGCCGACCCGAGGCCGGTCGCGGCGCACCGCCGGCGGAGGAAATGCGCCCTGCGGGGGCCGGGGCCGTCCGGGCAGCGGGCGTCCCACCGGAGCCCGCTCCGACGTTGGTCCTACGCCCGCCTTGTGAGCGGGGGAAAGCACCAGAGCAGTAGGGGACGGGGACCGCTTGGAGCCCGGGCCGGCCGACCCTGGCCCGCCGGGTTGAATCCTCCGGGCGGAAGCGTTCGGACCCCGCTCGTTTACCTCTTAGCGGTTTCACGCCCTCTTGAACTCTCTCTTCAAAGTTCTTTTCAACTTTCCAGAGTTTACCACCCGCTTTGGGCTGCAATCCCAAACAACCCGACTCCGGGGAGACCGGGGTCCCGTCGCGCCGGGGGCCGCTACCGGCCTAACACCGTCCGCGGGCTGGGCCTCGATCAGAAGGACTTGGGCCCCCGAGCGACGCCGGGGTGAGGTCCGGTCTCCCGTACGCCACATTTCCCTCGCCCGCCGCACGAGCGGGGATTCGGCGCTGGGCTCTTCCCTCTTCACTCGCCGTTACTGAGGGAATCCTGGTTAGTTTCTTTTCCTCCGCTTAGTAATATGCTTAAATTCAGCGGGTCGCCACGTCTGATCTGAGGTCTTAGTCGGATGACAGGAGGGCGGCGCGCCCCGCACCGTGGGGGGGGGAGCGACCGGACGCCTCCGCGGAGAGCAGCCCTGCGATGAGACACCACGGACAGCCTCGCGGAGCGAACCGGAGAACGGGAACCGACGAGGTGCGGGGCGACCAAAGGGTCTGGCCTTAGGGGGACGAAGGGGTCGCACAGGCCCTCGACGCCCGCATGGTCCCCCCAAGCCCCCCCGGCCGCGGCATCGACGGAGGGCGACCCCAACAGGGTACCCCCGGGAGGCCCCCGGGGGCCGAAAGGGTGGTTCATGTTCGATGATCAATGTGTCCTGCAATTCACACTAATTCTCGCAGCTAGCTGCGTTCTTCATCGACGCGTGAGCCGAGTGATCCACCGCTAAGAGTAGAGGTTTTTTTTCGGGTATTCAAGGGGCCCGGCCTCGTCGGTGGCAAGTCTGTGGGCCAGTAAACAACAACATGTCGGGGGCGAAACACGGGAGGACCCGCGGTGGGACCGCCCACGAGGGCGACGGGCCAACAGTGCCTGACTCCTCCACGTGCAAGAGGAGAGGGGAAAAAGGCGCCAGACACCAGGGGCCCAAAAGGGGGAACTACGCGGGATCCATCAGCGCCTGGAGACGCGAGGCCCTGTTGTAGCAGGCGCCCCACCCCTGCCCCTTTTCCCGAGCGAGGAAAAGGGTGCGAAAGCAGGTGCGAAAAACTTCACCAGCTACGGCCGGATTGGAGACTGCACGAGACAATCATGGGGGGAAGGGCCCGGCGGCCCCGATCCTCCCGAGCGGGAGAAAGGGACGGCCGCCCGCACCCCCGCCAGGGAAGGGAGGCTACCCGCAATCCATCTGCACCCGGAGACGTGAGGCCCTGTTGTACCGGGCGCCTACGTGCATGCTTCCCTGACCTTCTGGATCCCTTGCCCGGCAGAGGAACGAGCCTGGATCCCCTGCTCATGGAGCTGGACCCGAGGACCCCCTTCCTCCTTTTCCCACCTCCTGGAGCCTGCCCCAGGGGAAGGTTCCTGGACCCTCTGCTGAAGGAGCTGGATCACCCAGGCCTACCTGTATGCTTCTCCGACCTCCTAGAGCCCAGACTCTGCAGGGGAAGACGCCCGAACCCTCTGCTCATGGAGCTGGACCACTCAGATCTACCTGCATGCTTCCACGAACTTCTGGGGGGGCCCCCCGGCCCAAAGGGGAAGGGGCTTTTCACCCCCCTGCCTAGGACCGTGCCACCCAGGCCTACCTGAATGCTTCCCCGACCTCATGGAGCCCTGGCTACGCAGGGAAAGGTGTCTGCTCCCACATCTCATGGAGATGGACCACCCAGGCCTACCTGCATGCTTCCCCGACCTCTTGGAGCTCTGTCCCCGCAGCAGAAGGTTCCTGCACACCCTGCTCATGGAACTGGACCCCCCAGGCCCCCCCTGCATGCTTTCCCTGACCCCTGGAGCCCTTGCCCGGCAGGGGAAGGAGTATGGACCCCCTGCTCATGGAGTTGAACCACCCGGGCTTACCTGGATGCTTCCCCCACCTCCTGGAGCCCTAGCCCCCGCATTGGGAAGGTGCCCGGGCCCCCTATTTAAAACACTGGCCACCCGGCCCACCCTGTTCCCCGACCTCCCGGAGCCGGGACCCGCAGAAGAAGGTGCCTCACCCCCCTGTCAGGAGCTGGGCCACCCCAACCTCCTGCATGCTTCCGCGACCTCCTGAAGACCGGAAACCCCCCCCAAGAAGCCTGCACCCCCCGCTCATGGGGCTGGGGCACCCCCGTCCTACCTGCTTTCTTCCCCCCCACCTTTTTGGGGCCCGGGCCCTGCAGTGGAAAATGCCGCACCCCTGTCATGCACTTGGACCACCCAGGCATCTGCAAGCTTCCCCGACCTCCCCGGGGACCGACCCCCCCAGGGGAAGGTGGTCCCCCCCGCCATGGGGGTGGACAACCCAGGGCGGCATGCTATCTTCCGATACCTCCTGGAACCCTGGCCTTGCAGGATAAGGTGCTTCTACCATGGAGCTGGACCACCCAGGCCTCCCTGCATGCTTCCCCATCTGGGGCCCGGCCCCCAGGGAAAGTCCCCATCCCGCTCATGGACTGG
This sequence comes from Phyllomedusa bahiana, assembly GCA_025379985.1. NCBI lineage: Eukaryota > Metazoa > Chordata > Amphibia > Anura > Hylidae > Phyllomedusa > Phyllomedusa bahiana. The sequence continues at coordinate 4,251 of JAODAL010050722.1, forward strand.
ACCCCCAGGCCTCCTTTTCATGCTTACTCGAACTTCTGGAGCCCCAGACCCGCACAAAGGGCCGAACCCCCCCAAGGAACTGGACCACCAAGGCCTACGTGCATTCTTCCCCGACCTCCTGGAGCGTTCGCCCCGTAGGTGAATATTGCTGCACCCCCTGCTGTTGGAACTGGACCCACCTGGCCTACCTGCATGCTTCCCCGACCTCCTGATGCCCTCGCCCCGCAGATGAATGTGCCTGCACACCCTGCTCATGGCACTGGACCACTAGCCTTTCCTCATTCTTCTGCGACCTTCTGGACCCTTTTCCCCCAGGGAAGGGCCTGGGCCCCCAGTAAAAGGGGGGGGGGGGGGAACCATCAGGCCTACCTGCAGCTTCCCCGACCTCCGGAGCCCGGACCGCAGGGGAAGGTGCCTGCACCACTTTCTCAGGGGCGGACCACCCCCGCCTACCTGCATGCTTCCCCCGGCTTTCCGAGATTCTGGGGCCCGGCAGGGGAAGGTGCCTAGACCCGCAGCTCATGGAAATGGGCGACCCAGGGCTGCCTGCTCTCTTCCGCGACCTACAGGAGCACTGACCCCACAGGGGAATGTGCCTGCATCCCCTGCTGAAGGAACTGGACCACCCAGGCCTACGTACATGCTTCCCCCACCTCCTGGAGCCCTGGCCCTGCAGGGGAAGGTGCCTGCACCACCCCTCAGACTTGGACCCCTCAAGCCTCCCCGCATCTACCCCGAAACCCCCTGGGCCCTTGCCCCGCAGGGCAAGGAGCCTGCAGCCCCTACTCATGGAGCTGGAGCAAAAAGGCCTACCTGCATGCTTCCCCGAACTTCTGGAGCCCAGGCCCTGCAGGGGAAGGTGCCTGCACCTCCTGTTCATTGCACCCCTTTGGGCCACCCCATGCCTAAACCCATGCTTTCCCCCCTCCCCCCCTTAGCCCCCCCGCCCCCGGGAGATGAATTTGCCTGCACACCCCCGCTCCTGGGAAATGGACCCCAAGGGCCTACCTTCAAAGCTTTTCCCCGAAACCCCCCTACAGCCCTGGCCCCGCAGGGGAAGGTGCCTGCACTCCCTGCTCATGGAGCTTGACCACCCAGGCCTACCTGCCTGCATCCCTGACCTTCTGGAGCCCTGGCCCGGCAGCGGGAAAGGGGCCCCGGACTCCCCCGCTCATGGAGCTGGACAAACCCGGGCCCCCACTGCTTGCTTCCACGAAAACCCCCTGGACCCTGGCCAAGCAGCGGGAAGGGGCCTTTCACCCCCTTTCTCATGGAGCCCGGACCAAACCCCGACCTTTCCTGCATGCTTCCCCGACCCTCCCCGGACCCTGGCCCACAGCAGGAGAAAAGGGTTCCCCTTTACTCCCTGCCCCCATGGGAAATGGACCAACCCCAGGCCCCCCCTGCATGCTTCCCTGACCTTCCCCCGAGGGTCTGGCCCGCAGGGAAAAGTTTGCCAGACCCACTTTCTCAAAGGAAACCTTTGGGCCACCCCAAGGGGTTTCCCCGCTCTCTTTTTGGGAACCTCCTGGGGCCCAAACCCCCGCAGGGAAATACCTGGGCCCCCTTGCTCATGGAGCCCGGGGGCCCCCCCAGGCCTACCTGCATGCTTCCTCGACCTCCTAGATCCCTTGCCCCGGAGGTGAATATTCCTGCTCCCCCTGCTCATGGAACTGGACCCGCCAGGCCTACCTGCATGCTTTCCGCGACCTCCTGGAGCCCTTGCCCGGCAGGGGAAGGTGCCTGGACCCCCTGCTCATGGAGTTGAACCACCCAGGGCCGCCTGCTCTCTTTCACGACCTCCTGGATCCCTGGCCCCGCAGTGGAAGGTGCCTGGACCCCCTATTAAAGGTGCTGGATCACGTAGGCCTACCTGCATACTTCCCCGACCTCCTGGAGCCCTGAACCTGCAGAGGAGGGTGCCTGCACCCCCTTCTCATTTAGCTGGCACAACAAGGCCTACCTGCATGCTTCCCCGACATCCTGGAGCCCTGTCCCCCCAGGGGATGGTGCCTGCAGCCCCTTCTCATGAAGCTGGATCACCTAGGCCTACCTGTATGGTTTCAAGACCTTCTGGAGCCCTGGCCCCGCAGGAGAAGATGCCTGGACCCCCTGCTGAAGGAGCAGGACCACCTAGGCCTAAATGCATGCTACCCCCACCTGCTGGAGCCCTGGCCCTGCAGGGGAAGGTGCCTGGACCACCTACTCATGCACTTGGACCACCCAAGCCTACCTGCATGCTTCCCCACCCTCCTGGAGCCCTTGCCCCGCAGGGCAAGGAGCCTGCACCCCCTGCTCATGGAGCTGGACCACCAGGCCTACCTGCATGCTTCCCTGTCCTTCTGGAGCCCTGGCCCAGCAAGGGGAAGTGCCCCTGCACCCCTGATCCAGGGCACTTGGCCCACCCAGGCCTACCTGCATGCTTCCCTGACCTCCTTGAGCCCTGACCAGCAGGGGAAGGTTCCTGCAACACCTGCTCATGCATTTGGAACACCCAGGCCAACCTGCATGCTTCCCTGACCTCCTGGAGCCCTCGCCCCGCTGGGCAAGGAGCCTGCACCCCCTGCTCTTCGAACTGTACCCACCAGGCCTACCTGCTTGCTTCCCCGACCTCCTGACCCTGGCCCGCAGAGAATGTGCCTGACCCCCAGCTGAAGGAGCTGGACCACCCAGGCCTAAATGCATGCTACCCCCACCTCCTGGAGCCCTGGACCTGCAGGGGAAGGTGCCTGGACCACCTGCTCATGCACTTGGACCACCCAAGCCTACCTGCATGCTTCCCCGCCCTCCTTGAGCCCTTGCCCCGCATGGCAAGGAGTCCGCACCCCTTGCTCATGGAGCTGGACCACCCAGGCCTACATAAATGCTTCCCAGACCTTCTGGAGCCCTTGACCCACAGGGAAATGTGCCAGGACCACCTGCTAATGGAGCTGGTCTAGCCAGGCCTACCTGCAAGCTTCCCCAACCTCCTGGAGCCCTGTACTCACAGGGGAAGGTGAATGCACCCCTTGCTCATGGAGCTGAACCACCCTGGCCTACCTCCATGCTTCCCTAACCTTCTGGAGTCCTTGCCCGGCAGGGGAAGGTTCCTGCCCCCCTGCTCATGGAGTTGAACCACCCAGGGCCGCCTGCTCTATTTCGCGACCTCCTGGAGCCCTGGCCCCGCAGTGGAAGGTGCCTGGACCCCCAATTAAAGGAGCTGGACCACCCAGTCCTACCTGCATGCTTCTCCGACCTCCTGGAGCCCTGGACCTGCAGGGGAAGTTGCCGGCACCCCCTGCTCATGGAGCTGGACCACCCAGGCCTAACTGCATGCTTCCCCGACCTCCTGGAGCCCTGAACCTCTGCTCATGGAGATGGACCACAGAGGCCTAGCTGCTTGCTTCCCCGACCTCCTGGAGCCTTAGACCTGCAGGGGAAGGTGCCTGCACCCTCTGCTCATAGAGCTGGACCACCCAGGCCTAACTGCATCTTCCCTGACCACCTGGAGCCCTGAACCTACAGTGGAAGTTGCCTGCACCCCCTGCTCATGGAGCTGGACCACCCAGGCCTACCTGCATGCTTCCAAGACCCTCTGGAGCCCTTGTCCACGCAGGGAAGGGTGCCTGGACCCCCCTGCATAAGGAGCTGACAACGCCAGGCCTACCTGCATGCTTCGCCGACCTCCTGGAGTTCTTGCCCCGTAGTGCAAGGTGCCTGCACCCCCTGCTCATGGAGCTGGACCACCAGGCCTACCTGAATGCTTTCCCGACCTCCTGGAGACATGGCCCTGCAGCAGAAGGTGCCTACACCCCATGCTCATGGAACTGGACCACCAGGACTACCTGCATGCTTCCGTGAACTTCCGGAACCCTTTCCCGGCAGGGGAAGATGCCTGGACCCCCTGTCAGGGAGTTGAACAAGGGGGGCTGCCTGTCTCTTTTTTGACCCCCTGGACTTGGCCCCCAGGGGAAAGGTGCCGGGGACCCCCATTTAAAAAAGCGGGAAACACCCATCTCCGCTGCTTCCCCGACCTCCTGGACCTGAGTAATAATCTTAGGTGGGGCATCCTGATGAATAGTGATTATTTTGATTCGGGGTGAAATAAATTTGAATATAATTTGATGTTTGATAATCTTTTTAAATTTATGCATCCATCTTGTCTTCTTAAAACTTAAATCTTTGTGTAATTTCTGTATGAATTTCTGACTGGATACAAGGACATGTTTTTCCGCTCCGTCATATATTTGGTCTAAGAGGCTTTGGTCTGCCCTTTTGGCATTTGAATAACAGGTCAAGCTGTGCTTGTTTTAAAGGTTTATTGATTAGTGAAACTGGGGCAATGTCCTGGGAGCAAAGGTGCTAGAAAAAGTATTCATCTTTTTGGGTCCCGTGATCGGATTAGAAAACCTATCCCGGAGTGAAGGGATACCAAGCCCCCCTTTCTTTGAGAACCTGGGATCTGCTAGCAGGTGAGCATTTGCCACACAAAATCACACTTCTCGAAAAAAGGTTTGGACCCTTTTAATTTGCTGTGAGTGGGTTTCTCTTTTCTATTATTCCCCTTTTCCCATTCCCACGTATAAAAATTTGGTTTATGTTTAGCTTTTTAAAGTTTTATAGATTGAAAAATTTAAAGGGTTGAGATAAGAAATTTTCAAAATTTTTGCAGTTTTTGCTTTAAAATGAAAAAAATTATCTGTTTTGTTACTGAACTTTGTTTTGTTTTTTTGTACCCAAATGTTTTTATTGGCTGGGGTTTTGTTTTGTTTTTCTTGTGTTTTTTCCTTAGGGGGGCTCCCTCAAGCGGGAGATAATTTGCTTACTTCATAGGGTTTGGTTTGATTGTGTATGCACTTTAAATTTTTTATTGTTCTTTTTCTTCCTTCTATTTTTGGGTTGTATATATGCTTATTTTTTGACTGAATATTTCCTTGCTTTTTGTAAAAAACTGTTTACTATAATAAGCCCGATAAAAGTAGAATTATTACATTTTTTTGAGAATTGTCATTGTATTGTATGATTAAAACAAGGTACTAGCAATCGCCCATGCTCAAATTTTTTTTAAATAATTAGAAAGTTCCACGACAAGGGTGCCTCTGATGGGGTATTTAGGGTAAAACATTTTTTTTAGTCCATCTGACGAGGTGGGTACTTTCCTTGGTTAATAAGGACTTCAAAAACGGGGGGAATGGTCATAAACTTGCAGAAAGAAAGTTGAGGGCCCCCCCTGATAGGAGAAGTACATTATATATCCCGGGGGTCCTATGACCCATATCAAAAATTTATGGGGTAGACATAATCTTTTTGGGAAAATGGTATTGTGTATCCCTAGTTCCCTCAAGAAGGTACGGGGATTTAGAGACTTTACAGAAATAGCTTTTGTTGTAAAGAACAGAAAAAAAATGGAAATGTTTTGCAATTGGATATTTTGAAAAAAAACACAGTTGTTAGCTTCAGGGGACACCTCAGATAACACTGCAACCCACTTAACACCCTGACACTGTACACCTCTTGATCAAAACCCAAAACCTTCAGATGGTGGACAGTCACAAAAAAGTATTGAAAAACCCAAAAAAAGTAATGAACTTGTAGATGTGTGAAAATGAATGTTTACTGTTTTAGTACAAGCATGGGGTCTCAAATAAAGAGAGCCCCTTTTACAGTGCACTCGCAAAAGTGCTTAAATTTTCCCTGACACCAGCACCTTTCACGACGACATTTTCATTGAAAACCCTCCAAAACATCAATACTGCTTTGCGGAATAATCCTGCCTCCAAGTGCCCTTTATGGAACCTAAAAGGGGGGGCCCAAGGGGCTGTATTTTTCAACCATCAAAGAGAAAAGCACTACATTAGGAATGATCCTTCAATTACAGGAAAAATACCCCCCATTGCCAAAAACATCACATCATATTAACAGTACATCCACTGCATTGAGACCAGCACAAACCCCATTAAGGGACCAGGGTTACAATATGTGCTGCCAACATATAAGGGGGGGGGAGGACAAGACAAGTAACAAGTTAAGCAAACAGGTGACAGGAGCAGGAAGTTAAACCCTTTAAGTCCTTACAGGCCCCAAAAAAGGGAAAGAGGGGGACCATGAAAGGCCTTAGACCATGTTTATTGCGTTAGAAAAACAATTTGGGGATTAAAAAAAAACCCCACGGGAAAGCCGGGGAGCTGAAAAATTAAGATGGTACATACAACATGATAGGACGGGGACATTGTACAATTTTGCCCATTTTTTTTTCCACCAGTGAACACAAGAATTCCTTAAAACACAGCTTTTGAGGGAAATGACCCAGTTTTTTAGCGGTGATGTTCAGATAACATGGAACATAATCCCCAGAAACTTTTTTGTAAATTTTTAAAAAGGGGGCAGATTGGAAAGCTTTTAATGTATAAACCGGGAAAGGTCTGTACGGGATACCATTAAGTTTTAAAAAAGCTTGTTAAAGAAAATATGGGGATCAAAAATTTAACACTATACGTGCAGTACAACCTTTACTATTGCAAATTTTGTCCAAGGTTTTTTTTAAATTTGTATACCAGGTTAACCATTCAATTGCCCACTGGAAGTCAATGGAGTGTCGAAATCCAAGGAGTTTTATGATCATAGCAATTTAGAAAATGAAAAGGTAAAGAAAGAGGAGAAGTTGATGCCCAAAACTTAAAAAAAGAAGGGGAAGTTTTAGGAGGAAAAAGGAAGGGCGTAAGTAGCTTCTCCTATGTCTATGCCTCTCCCCACATTCTCAGGGTGTTTAAACCCCCCTCGGGGGAGGGCAGGTTAACCTTTCTCCAAATGCCCCCTCCTTTTACCCCAAAGGCCGCCTGAAATTGATGTTTCATTGTCAAGAAACGGGGGCATTATCAAGACAGTGCCAAACCGCGAAGGGAACGTCCGAAAAACCCCCAGTCAAGCCCCAAAAGAAAAAAATTTTTTGACTAGACGGGACACTGAGGACCCTCTGGAATGAGGACCCCCCAGACTCCCCCACGATCTTTCTAACCTTTTTTTTTTCCCAGTAATGATCTTTTTTCCCCCAGGAGCCTTGGTTATTGTAAAGTAGAGGGCATAAAGGTCCCTTTCCTTATGCCAAAGGTGCTGGAGATCTTTACAAACACTGATTTTCTTCCCAGCTACCCAGAAAGGTGTGCGTAAGGGGTTTAAAATCCAAAAGATATCCCGTGCTAAAAAACCTCGTCAAATTTGGCCCCAAATCACCACTGAACATCATTCACATGTGGGGAATTCCCCACGGGCTTACTTGGAAGAATCTTCTATGTAAGCTTGGGTGCACCTCTTTTGCCCCCCCGGATGGAATTCACTTGAAAGTTCCCCAAAAATTTACAGAGGCCCTTGTTACCTGCTGTATGCGGGCTTGGTTAATGACCTACCAGCAGAGAAAAAGGGAATAAAAAAACCCTGAATTCTGTTAATGTTGAAAAAAGTCCCTAAACATTTGGGGAAATGTTATTCTACGAAGGGGCCCCGGAGGGCTAACTTTCCCACTTATATTTTGAATTCGCCCAATTGTAGATTGCTCAACGCCCAGTCCCCATTAAGCCTGAGTAAATGGGCATAGCTCTAAAAATTGATTTTTTTGTTAAAGCAGGAGGTCATTAAAGAACCACAGCCCTTGTAACACCCCAATCCACCAATCAAAAAGAGTGGAGGGAAAAAACAGGAGCTTGTGCAAGACCTAAGGGTCTAAATAGGTTGCCCCATTGCATCCCGTATTTCCCGAACCAGCCCCCAATTCTCATGAATTCCAATTGGCAGCACCCACTTTTCAGTTTTTGATTTATGTTCGGCGTTTTTCCATTCCGATAATCGGGACTCCCAAACTTGTTTGTTTACTTCAGGGGTCAACAGTTCACTTGGAACTTTTCCCTAAGGGGTTTTTTTTAAATTCACCACCTTTTCAGTCGGGCCCCTCCGCCAAAACCGGGGGGGCCACAAATCACGAAATCCACACTGGGATGTCTTTTGCTCTCTCAAACAACGGGGAAGGATACCCAAAATTGACACAAAAGCTCTGTCATTTTTCTTGCAGACAACAACAAAGTTTCCAAAAAAGGTCAATTGTAGAGAAAAAGTGACTTACATTGGACACTGTTTTACCCCGGGCCACAGACCCCTACTACTGACGGTAGCGCCTAAAAAAAAATTACCATTCCCATTAAAAACGCGACTAAGACAATTTCGGGATTGGGAGGATATGTAGACTTTGGAACCTTGTTATCTTTGTATGCCCCCCCACGTATGTTTAAACCCAAAGATTCTGTCCCTCACCCTTCACCACACGATGAGACCGGCGGGCTTTTGAGGAACTTAAGCAGGCACTCCTTCCCCCCCTGTCTGGGCCTTCCGATACTCAAAACCATTCCATTTGTCTGTCATAAAGTTCACGGAAATTGACCGTGTCACTCAAATTCCAATGCCCCCTCCTTAGCTTACTATAGTGGTCAGTTAGACCCTGTAGCGAAAGGGATCATGATCCTTAAGCCATAGCGGGTGCTGCATTTTTCTGTAGAGAAAACTGCCGAATTGGTTTGATGCACATTTTTAATGTCTGGGTTCCCACTCTGTGTATGCAAAATTTTAATTGTCAGGTCAAAAAGGTCACCCCCGGCTCGGCTCACTCGATGGGGGCTTGCCTCTGCGCCAAGCCCACCATCTTCACCAGTGCCTAAATTGAACCCCGCTACTTTGTTGCCACATGAGGTTTTTAGAGAAAAAGGGTGTGGTAGATGGCACCCGTAAACTCAGATTTGGGGCGAGCGGAGACCTGATTGTTTGGCGCTACCCCAAACCTGACACTGCCGCGCCAGTTTTGAGGGAAGAACCATTGAACACCCAGCTGGTCTGTTTAACGGCGTTGTCACAGACGAATGAATCAGGGCATTGCTCTGGATTTTTCTGGGTTGATGTCACATAGGTAGTGAAAAATTTAACCCCTCATTCTGGGCCCGCGAGCTGGTTATGTGCCCTCATTTTAAAGCATGGAATTGTTGAAGGGAAAACTGTAAACATTTTAAATGACTCCGTATGTTTTGGGGTGGTCCACGATTTTGGAAAGAATGGAAAAAAAAAATTTTTGACTGTAAAGGTTCCCCCGGGGAGTATGCCAAAGAAAAAGCCACATTGCTTGAAATTTTACACCTTCCGAAGGATTGCTGTGATTTAAAAAGTCAAGCACCACTTCCAACCTTTATCCCATTGCAAATGGAAATTCGAGCGACAGAGCTGCAAAGAGTGCAGCGGTAAAGTGCCCTTTTATTGTTTATGTCGTAAAACCTAAGTATTATCTTTTCCTTACTTTTAAATTTGATAACTTGCAATCCAAATTTTCCCAGGGGGAAAGGCCCGTGGAAGGTTACGGGGGCAAACCCCAATGTTGATGGCCTATTTACCAAAAGGGAAGGTAAACCAGTGGCCCCCAAAACTCTTTTGCCCGCGCTGGGTGAAAGCGGCATGGACCCTTTTCCCTAGTGGTAAAACAGCGATGCGGAATTTTGGTTTTTTACATATGGTTTCACCAGGTTTCCTGTGATTGCAGGGAAAAAGGTGTCTGTCTTGCCAAAAAAAATGCCTCCCAAAAAACGGGGGTGCGGGGACCCCACCTTCAACTTCCATCCACAACGGGGGCCATTCCAATCCCACAGGGTTTGCTTTATACAGCTGCCAAAAGGGAGGGAAGGTTTTCGTATTTTTGGTCTGTGTTGATCATTTTCAGGGTGGATCGAAGCGTTCCCCCCTTCATCTCAAACGGTACCAAAAGCTGCTGCGAAGATCTGAAAGATTCGTATGCAATATGGGACCCAAGGTTGTTTTTTCCAGTGATCAGGGACCTGCATTCCTGGTAATGTTTTTCAAAAACCCTTTTTGCTATTTGGTGTTTTAAAACAACGTTGCACTCCCCGTATCACCCAGGCGAATGGCAAGGTCGAAAGTTTAAACGCACCCCCAAAGAAAAGCTAGCCAAATTTTTGCAAGGGGAAATGGGATGAGGTGGCCTGATGTTTACCTCTTGTTTTGTGGACTGGAATACCCCAAAGGGGGTGCTCCAACTTTCCCATATGGATTTTTTTTGGAAAATTTCCTATCACCCACTCTCACCTCCAAGACTGCAATTCTCTTTAACAACCTTAATGTGGATATGTGCACAACTCAAAAAAAAAATTTAAAAGGGTTTGCATCATAAGTAGGGGACCCGCAACCCGTCCCTCTCTTGCCTGTCACAAAGTAAAAAAGGAGATAATGTTTTATTCGCAAATTTTTACGTTTGGTTCTTTTTCAGAAAGGGGGGGGGTCCATTTAAGTTTTGATGACCCCTCTTCAAGTGTGAAAGTCGAAGGAAAGGGAAGTGGATCCTGCGTCACAAGCAAAAGTGTTTAACCCCTCGGATTTGGGGAAACAATACCCCTGCTGCTGCTATACTGCTCCCCTTCAAAACGACAGTGAACCCGAATATCCCGACCTACCCCTCCCAAAACGTGGGTTTGCCTAAGCCTCACCCAAAAGACCCCGCTGGGTAAATCAAAGTGTTTTCCCTTCCCTGCGGAAGAAAAGAAGATCGAGATGCCCCTCCTGTACAATAAATTACTTGGCCCCCAACCCAGCACAATACTTTGGGTAGATGGTGGGGGGATGGTTTGTTGTTGTTTTTATTGCTGCTTTTTTACGGAATTCATGGCTCTGCATCAGCCGAAAAATTACTATGCCAACAGGGCAGGAAAATGCCACAGGGAGATGAGGATATAAGACTATTCCTGGAACCCAAAAAAACATCGTCATATATAATTGCATTGAAAGTTTTTGCAAAAACCTAATGGATATAGGGCTAGGTCATTATATGGGGGTTATTTTAAATAGAATCTGTAAAAAAATTTTTTTAAAAAAAAATTACATGAAAACAAAAATTTTTTTTTAATAAAAGGAAAAAAATAAAATTTTTCTTTAAATTCACAAAACCATAGCCAAAAGCAAAGGTTTTAAAGGTTGCTGGATATGTACAATTCACCAGTTCTCACAATCTATGCATTCATTGCTAACCCGTTTCCCCTAGAAGAATCATTTTTGGGGGAAAATGACACTTAACTTTCCAGGTAATTCTAGTTACAGGTTTGATAATACCGAGTTTCTTTTCCATAGCAGGATGGGCATCAAAACCCCCTTTGGGTTTATTGCTGTAGTGACCTTACAAAGTAAACCCCAAATTTTTTATCCTATGTGGGGTGGGGTTTAAAAACCCTTAGATGTAAAGGGGGAAAAAAAACCACAAACACAGATTTAGGGTAATTCCTTCGACTTGGACACTTTAGAGGTGTATTTTGCCAATTTCAGAACCCCTAGGAACGGGCACTGACAAACACCCCTTTCATTCACTGGATTAACTTATCAACTCAAACAAGGAGCTTCACAAACCTAGCAAACTTGTGAAAATTTCGGTTAAATCATACCCTGGTTGTAAAAGCCAGTCAAAGGACTCTTTTACTATTTGGGGCCCATCCCCCAGAATCCAAACCCCCTTTGTGGGATCATCCGAAATTGCATACAGGTTATTCTGATTTAGGGGTGACCACAACATTCTCCCGGGTAACTTTTTTATGTAGTGGTTTCTAATGCATACAAGTTTCTTTCCCCACTGGGGTCGGCTCATGTACTATTTCCAGATGACAATGGTCTGGTCTGTCCACAGATGAAAAATATTGATCAAATTCCTAGACATACACGCAAAGGGCGGAGTCAATTTCCCGAAAAAACCCTTTTATCAAGCTCAAACCAGTTTTTATGCTTTAATGACATTACCGCCAGGAAGTTTATGGATTAAAAAGCAACAACATTTAACGTTAGGGGCACTCTTTGACAAAATCACTATGAGATTTTTGATGCCATTTAAATACTTAACAGCCAACCCGTTCCATCAAAAGGGTTAAATAAACCCCCCTTTTTAGTCTTAGATTTTTCCCCCTTCTGGGGGGTTTAGCGGGAAAGCCCCACATCACCCAAAATTTTTTTTATTTGCCCTCATATCTGGATCTTTATCAAAAGGGATTGGTATATTCATGGAAAAGTTTCAAAGGGAAAACCAAAGGGCCAAGGACAAAATGTCTGAATTTTAACATTGTAATGCTGGGGGGTACCAACAAAAAACAGCCCTTTTTGGATGAACATCAGGGGTACTATGTTTTGGAATTAAAAATTTAAAATTTTCGAGAAGGAAAGAAATGAATTGAATTAAGTTTGATGTTTGATAATCATTTTAATTTTTTCATCATCTTGTCTTCTTCAAACTTAAATCTTTGTGTAATATTCTGTATGAATTTCTGACTAGGATACAAAAGGGCATTTCTGTTCCCCTCACTCATAATATTTGGTCTAAGAGGATTTGTCTACCCGGGGCATTTGAATAACCGGATAGCTGCTGCTTGTTTTAAAGGGTTTTTAGTTGTGTAACTGAGGCAGTGTCAGATATTCATTTTTATTTTTTGGTAAAAGGGGGTGTATGATTTTTTTAATTAAATGGTATCTTTTCATTAAGCACTGATTGGAAATTTTAAAATATATCTTATGCTATTATTATCTTTTATTTGGGTTGTAAAATGCCCAAACCCTTTCTGTTTGTCCGCCTTCCTTTAAAAAAATCTGTCTCCATAATAAAAAATTTTTTAAACTTTGAATGAATCCCATGCACTTTTGTTTTTCGGGGGCCTGGGAGAAGGAGGTTTTAAGAAAAAATTCTACTCATGGGTCTTATCAAAAAAAAAATGATAGTTAGAAAGGATTGATGCCCCAAATATTTTGTAAAAAGTGGAATTTTTATTTTTATTAACCCCCTTGGCTCCAAACCTAGGCAAAATGACAAGTGAAAGTGTGTCGTGACTTTCGGCAAAACTGACCTTTTTTCAAATAGTCCTTAAATAAACATAAAATTTTCAAAGTAAGTACGTAAAAAACACAAGAAAAAAATACAAAAGTAATGTATGTTGTATAGGGTCATTACAATACTTCATAACAAACAGGAATTAAAACTTATTGGGGTGGACTGGCAGAATTTGACATGTACAGAAACCCCTGCTCAAAATTTTAGATGCATAGGTAGGTTTAAGGATGTACTGTAAAATTTTTGTGTATTTAATTGCATAATAACAAAAAATAGTTCAGCATAAAAAGTTGGATTGTCGGACAAAAGAATTAATAATAACCATAAACATAGTTTTTTTTTATTATATTTATATTAGGAAAAACCCAATAGAGGTATGCATGTTAGGAAAAATAGTGTAGTAACTAGCCAAGACCCTGTTATGCCCTAGAAAAAAATAGGATAAATAAGAAAGAATATCCTTACCATTGAAAGAAAATGGAGATAGGTTCCTGGAGCCCTGGACCTGCAGGGGAAGGTGCCTGCACCCCCTGCTCATGGAGCTGGACCACCCAGGGCTGCCTGCATGCTTCCAAGATCTTCTGAAGCCCATGGCCCAGCAGGGGAAGGTGCCTGGACCCCCTGCTCATGGAATTGAACCAGCCACGGCCGCCTGCTCTCTTTCGCGACCTCCTGGAGCCCTGGCCCCGCATGGAAAGATGCCTAGACCCCCTATTAAAGGAGATGGAACACCCAGTCCTACCTGCATGCTGCCCCGACCTCCTGGAGCCCTGGACCTGCAGGGGAAGGTGCCTGCACCCCCAGCTCATGGAGCTGGACCACCCAGGCCTACCTGCATGCTTCCAAGACCTTCTGGAGCCCTGCCCCGCAGGGGAAGGTGCCTGGACACCCTGCTTCTGGAACTGGACCACCAGGCCTACCTGCATGCTTCCACGACCTCCTGGAGCCCTTGTCCGGCAGGGGAAGGTGTTTGCACCCCCTGCTCATGGAGTTGAACCACCCAGGGCCGCCTGCTCTCTTTCGCCACCTCCTGGAGCCCTGGCACCCCCTGCTCATGGAGCTGGACCACCCAGGCCTACCTGCATGCTTCCAAGACCTTCTGGAGCCCTGGACCCCCAGTGGAAGGTGCCTGGACCCCCTATTCAAGGAGCTGGAACACCCAGTCCTACCTGCATGCGTCCAGAACCTCCTGGAGCCCTGGACCTGCAGGGGAAGGTGCCTGCACCCCCTGCTCATGGAACTGGACCACCCAGGCCTACCTGCATGCTTCCCCGACCTTCTGGAGCCCTGTCCCTGCAGGGGAAGGTGCCTGGAGCCCCTGCTGAAGGAGCTGGACCACCCAGGCCTACCTGCATGCTTCCAAGACCCTCTGGAGCCCTGGCCCCGCAGGGAAAGGTGCCTTTCACCACCTGATCATGCACTTGGACTACCCAGGCCTACCTGCATGTTCCCCGACCTCCTGGAGCCCTGGCCCCGCAGGACAACGAGCCTGCATCCCCTGCTTATGGAGCTGGACCACCCAGGCCTACCTGCATGCTTCCCCGACCTTTCGGAGATCTGTCCCGGCAGGGGAAGGTGCCTAGACCCCTGCTCCTGGAGCTGGACCATCCAGGGCTGCCAGCTCTCTTCTGCAACCTCCTGGAGCCCTGGCCCCGCAGGGGAAGGTGCCTGCACCCCCTGCTCATGGAGCTGGACCACCCAGGCCTACTTGCATACATCCCTGATCGTCTGGAGCCCTGGTCCGGCAGGTGAAGGAGCCTGGACCCCCTGGTCATGGAGCAGGATCATCAAGGCCTGCCTGCTTGCTTCCACGATCTTCTGGAGTCCTGGCCATGCAGGGGGGGTCCTTGGGGGGGGGCCCTTTTTAGGGGTGGAAAAACGGGGCCCGCTGCTTGCTTCCCCCACCTCCTGAGCCCTGGCCCCAAAGGGAAGTTGCCCCCACCCCTGCTCATGGGCGGACCACCCCAGCCTAATGCGCTTCGCAACCCATGGGGCCCTTTCCGGGAGGGGGGAAGTGCCTGGACCCCTGCTCATTTACAACCCCCGGCCTTTCCTCTTATGACCCTTTTTGGACCCTGGGCCCCCCAGGGAAAATGCGGCCCCCCTTAAGGAGCTGGACCACCCAGGCTACCTGCATGCTTCCCGCCTCCTGAGCCTGGCTAGTAGGGAATCCTGGGCACCCCGTTATGGACTGGACCAAGCTACTGCATGCTTCCGCAACCTCATGGAGCCCTTGCCCGGCAGGGGAACGTGCCTGGACCCCCTGCTCATGGAATAACTACCCAGGGCCGCCTGCTCTCTTTTGCCACCTCCTGGAGCCCTGGCCCCGCAGTGGAAGGTGCCTGGACCCCCTATTAAAGGAGCTGGACCACGTAGGCCTACCTGCATGCTTCCCCGACCTCCTGGAGCCCTGGACCTGCAGATGAGGGTGCCTGCACCCCCTGCTCATGGAGCTGGACCACCCAGGCCTAACTGCATGCTTCCCCGACCTCCTGATGCCCTGGACCTGCAGGGGAAGGTGCCTGCAACCCCTGATCATGGAGCTGAGTCAACCAGGCCTACCTGCATGCTTCCAAGACCTTCTGGAGCCCTGGCCCCGCAGGGGAAGGTGCCTGGACCCCCTGCTGAAGGAGCTGGACCACCCAGGCCTACCTGCATGCTTCCCCCGACCTCCTGGAGGCCTGGCCCCGCAGCGGAAGGTGCCTGCACCACCTGCTCATGCACTTGGACCAACCCCAGGCCTACCTGCATGTTCCCCGACCTCCTGGAGCCCTGGCCCCGCAGGACAACGAGCCTGCATCCCCTGCTTATGGAGCTGGACCAAACCCCCGGCCTACTGCATGCTTCCCCCAACCTTTCGGAGATCTGTCCCGGCAGGGGACATGGCCACCGCAGACAGACGGCCTGCACCCCATGCTCATTGAACTGGACCACCAGGAATACCTGCATGCTTCCCCGACCATCTGGAGCCTAGGCCCTGCAGGGGAAGGTGCCTGCACCCCCTGCTCATGGAGCTGGACCACCCAGGCCTACCTGCATGCTTCCAAGACCTTCTGGAGCCCTGGCCCCGCAGGGAAAGGTGCCTGGACACCCTGCTGAAGGAGCTGAACCACCCAGGCCTACCTGCATGCATCCCCGTCCTCCTGGAGCCCTGAACCTGCAAAGGAGGGTGCCTGCACCCCCTGCTCATTGAGCTGGACCACCCAGGCCTACATAAATGCTTCCCTGACCTTCTGGAGCCCTTGCCCGGCAGGGGAATGTGCCAGGACCCCATGCTTCTGGAGCTGGTCTAGCCAGGCCTACCTGCAAGCTTCCCCAACCTCCTGGAGCCTTGGACCTGCAGGGGAATGTGCCTGCACCCCCTGCTCATGGAGCTGGACCACCCAGGCCTAACTGCATGCTTCCCCGACCTCCTGGAGCCCTAGACCTACAGTTTAAGTTGCCTGCACCCCCTGCTCATGGAGCTGGACCACCCAGGCCTACCTGCATGCTTCCAGGACCTTCTGGAGCCCTAGCCCCGCAGCAGAAGGTGCCTGCACCCCCTGCTCATGTAACTGGACCACCCAGCCTACCTGCATGCTTTCGTGAACTTCCGAAACCCTTTCCCGGCAGGAAGTAGCCGTGACCCCCGTGCTGCATGGAGTTGAAGCCAGCATGGCCGCCTGCTCTCTTTGCGACCTTCCTTGAGGCCCTGACCCACAGTGAAGGTCGCCTGACCCCTATTAAAGGAGCTAGGAACACCCCAGTCCCTACCTGCATGCTTCCCAGCACCGCCTGGAGTCCCTGGACCCGGTGCAGGGGAATGTCCGCATGCACCCCTTGCTGATGTTAGCTGGAACCACCCAGGCCTATCCTGCATGCTTCCAAGAACCTTCTGGAGCCCTGCCCGGGCAGGAAAGTCTCCTTACACCCCTGGCTGAAGAGCTGAAACCACCCCGGCCTACCTGCATGCGTCCCCCCCCTCCAGGAGCCCTGGCCCTGCAGGGGAAGGTGCCTGCACCCCCTGCTCATGCAATTGCACCTCTCAGGGACGTACTAGTGGTGTCTTCCCCCCGACCTCCTGGAGTTCCTTTGCCCCGCAGTCAAGGTTGCCTGCACAACCCCTGCTCATAAGAGTCTTGTACCGACCCAGGCTACCTGCAAGCTTCCTTCGACCTTCTGGCGCCCTGGCCCAGCAGTGAATGGTGCCTGCACTCCCTGCTCATGGAGCTTGACCACCAGGCCTACCGGCCCTGCTTCCAAGACCCACTTGAGCCCTTGCCTGCCGCAGGGAAAGTTTGTCTGTGACCCCTGCTGAATAGTGAATCTGAACAAACCCAGAGCCCTTACCTGCATGCTTTCCCGACCTCCAGGAGCCCTGGCCGTGCAGGGGAAGGTGCCTGCGCCCCAGGCTCATGCTCTTGGACCACTCAGGCCTACCTGCATGCTTCACCGACCACCCGGAGTCCTGGCCCCGCAGGGCAAGTTGCCTGCACCCCCTGCTCATGGAGCTGGATCACACAGGCCTACCTACATGCTTCCGCGACCTTCTGGAGCCCTTGCCCGGCAGGGGAAGGCGCCAGGACTCACTGCTTATGGAGCTGGACCACCCAGGCCTACCTGCATGCTTACTCAACCTCCTGGAGCCCTGTTCCCGCAGGGGAAGGTGTCTGCTCCCCCTGCTCATGGAGCTGGACCACCCTGACCTACGTGCATGCTTCCCCGACCTTCTGGAGTCCCTTGCCCCAGCAATGGGACGTGTCCTGACCCCCTGCTCAGGTAGCTTGACAACTATTGCATCCCCACCTTCTCTCTTTCCGACCACCTGGAGCCCTGGCCCAGCAGGGAGAAGGTCCTCGGAGCCCCCGCTGAAGAGCTAGACCACCCAGGCCTGCCTGCATTCTTCTCCGTCCTCCTGGAGCCTGGACCCTGCAGCGGAAGGCGTATGCCTCCCTGCTCATGGAGCTGGACCACCAGGCCTACCTGCATGCTTCCACGGACATCTGGAGCCCTGGACCTGCAGGGGAAGGTGTCTGCACCCCCTGCTCATGGAACTGGACCACCCAGGCCTACCTGCATGCTTATGCGACCTCCAGGAGCCCTGGACCTGCAGGGGAAGGTTCCTGCAACACCTGCTCATGCACTTGGAAAACCCAGGCCTACCTGCATGTTTCCCTGAACTCCTGGAGCCCTGACCCCGCAGGGCAAGGAGCCTGCACCCCCTGCTCATGGAGCTGGACCACCCAGGCCTACATTCTGGAGCCCTTGCCCAGCAGGGGAAGGTGCCTGGACCCCCTGCTCATGGAATTGAACCAGCCACGGCCGCCTGCTCTCTTTCACGACCTCCTGGAGCCACTGGCCCGGCAGTGAAAGATGCATGGACCCCCTATTAAAGGAAAAAAAAAAAAAAAAAAAAAAAAAAAAAAAAGCTGGAACACCCAGTCCTACCTGCATGCTTCCAAGACCTTTTGGAGCCCTGGCCCCGCAGGGGAAGGTGCCAGGTCCCCCTGCCGAAGGAGCTGGATCACCAAGACTACCTGCATGCTTCCCCGACCTCCTGGAGCCCTGGCCCAGTAGGGGAAAGTTCCTGCACCACATGCTCATGCACTTGGAACACCCAGGCCTACCTGCAGGCTTCCCTGACCTCCTGGAGCCCTGGTCCCGCAGGGCAAGGAGCCTGCACCCCCTACTCATGGAGTTGGACCACCCAGGCATACCTGCATGCTTCCACGAACCTCTTGAGTCCTTGCCCCGCAGTGCAAGGTGCCTACACAACCTGCTCATGGAGTTGAAACACCCAGGGCCGCCTGTTCTCTTTCGCCACCTCCTGTAGCCCTGGCCCCGCAGTGGAAGGTGCCTGGACCCCCTATTAAAGGAGCTGGACCACCCAGGCCTACCTGCATGCTTGCCCGACCTCCTGGAGCCTTGGACCTGCAGGGGAAGGTGCCTGCAACCCCTGCTCATGGAGCTGGACCATCCAGGCCTAACTGAATGCTTCCACGACCTCCTGATGCCCTGGACATGCGGTGGAAGGTGCCTGTACCCCCTGATCATGGAGCTGGGTCACCCAGGCCTACCTGCATGCTTCCAAGACTTTCTGGAGCCCTGGCCCCGCAGGGGAAGGTGCCTGGACCCCCTGCTGAAGGAGCTGGACTACCCAGGCCTACCTGCATTCTTCCCCGACCTCCCACCCCCCCCCCCCCCCCCCCCCCCACCCCCCCACCCACCCACCCCCCAAAGGGGAAAAACCCCCAACCCAAAACAAAAACCCCCCCCCCACCCCAAACACCTGGTGCCTTGGCCCCTGCCAGGACAAGAGCCGGCAATCCCTGCTTATGGACTGGACACCCAAGCCCTACCTGCAATAGCTTCCCCCGACCTTCCGGAGATCTGGCCCGCATGGGGAAGGTGCCTAGACCCCTGCTCATGGAGCTGGACCATCCAGGGCTGCCTGCTTTCTTCTGCGACCTCCTGGAGCCCTGACCCTGCAGTGGAATGTGCCTGCACACCCTGCTCCTGGAACTGGACCCGCAAGGCCTACTTTCATGCTTTACGTGAACTCCTACAGCCCTGGCCCCGCAGGGGAAGGTGCCTGCACCCCCTGCTCATGGAGCTGGTACACACCCAAGGCCTACTGCACATCCCCGAACTCTTCTGGAGCCCTGGCCCGGCAGCGGAAGGTGCCTGGACTCCCTGCTCATGGAGCTGGATCACCAGGCCTTACTGCTTGCTTCCACGACCTCCTGGAGCCCTGGCCATGCAGCGGAAGGTGTCTGCACTCCCTGCTCATGGAACTGGACCACCCAGACCTACCTGCATGTTTCCCCGACCTCCTGGAGCACTGGCCACGCAGGAGAAGGTTCCTGCACTCCCTGCTCATGGAACTGGACCACACAGGCCTACCTGCATGCTTCCCCGAACTTCCTGAGCTCTGGCCCTGCAGGGAAAGTTGCCTAGACCCACTGCTCATGGAGCTGGACCACCCAGGCCTACCTGCATGCTTCCTCGACCTCCTAGATCCCTTGCCCCGGAGGTGAATATTCCTGCTCCCCCTGCTCATGGTGAACTGACCCCAAGGACTACCTCATTTTTTCTTCCGCGACCTCCTTGGAGCCCATAAGCCCGTCAGGGGAGGTGCCTGGACCTTACCCCCTGCTCATGGAGTTGATCCACCCAAGGCCGCCTGCTCTCATTCGCCGATCCATCCGTAGCCCTGGCCCCGCGAGTGAAGGAAGCTGCACCCCCTGCTCATTGGAGGCTGGACCACCCTGGCCTACCTGGCATGCATCCCCCCCGTCCTCCTGGAGCCCTGTACCAGCAGTGGATGGTGCCTGCACCCCCTGCTCGTGGAGCTGGCCCACCCAGGCCTACCTGCATGCTTCACCGACATCCTGGAGCCCTGGACCTGCAGGGGAAGGTGCCTGCCCCCCTGTAGGAGGGACCACCCAGGCCTACCTGCATCTTCCAAATCTTTGGGGCCCTGGGCCCCGCAGGGATGGGGCCTGGACCCCCCCGCTGAAGGGCTGGACCCCCCAGGCGTACCCGCATGTTCCCCGACCTCCTGGAGTCCTGGCCCAAGGGGGAAAGGGGCCTCACCCCCCTGCTCATGGAACTGGACCACCCAGGACACCTGCATGCTTCCGTGCCTTCCGGGGCCCTTTCCGGCAGGGAAGGTGCCCGGACCCCGCCATGGGGGTTAACCAGCCCGGGCCCCTTTCTCTTTCGCACCCCCCTGGGCCCGGCCCTTAGTGGGGTGCCTGACCCCATAAAAAGAGCTGGAACACCCATCCTACCGCATTCCACACCCCCTGGACCCTGGACCTGCCCGGGGGAAGGGGCCTCACCCCCTGCTCTGGGCTGGACCACCCAGGCCAAACCCGCAGTTTCCAAGACCTTCTAGCCTGGGCCCCCCAAAAGGTGCCGTACACCCCGCTGAAAGGGTGGACCACCCAGGCCTACCTGCATGATTCCCTGACCTCCTGGAGCCCTGACCCCGCAGGGCAAGGAGCCTGCACCCCCTGCGCTTCGAACTGGACCCCCCCAGCCTACCCTTCTTTTCTTCCGCGACCTCCTGGAGCCCTGGTCCCGCCGGGGAAGGTGCCTGCACCCCTTGTTCATGGAGCTGGACCAACCTGGCCTATGTCCATGCTTCCTCAACCTTCTGGATCCTTTTCCCGCAGGGGAAGGGTTTCCGCCCCCTGCCATGGAGTTTTTAAAACCCCCCAGGGGGCCCCCTCTTATTTCGGACCTCCTGAAGCCCTGGCCCCGCAGTGAAAGGTGCCTGGACCCCCAATTAAAGGAGCTGGACCACCCGTCCTACCGCATGCTTCCCTGACCCCTGGGGCCCCGGACCGCAAGGGAAGGTTCCGGGACCCCCCGCTCATGGAGCGGGGGCCCCCAAGGCCCAGTGCTGCTTCGCCGACCTCCTGGAGCCTTGGACCTGCAGGGGAAGGTGCCTGCACCCCCTGCTCATGGAGCTAGACCACCCAGGCCTAACTGCATGCTTCCCCGACCTCCTGGAGCCCTGGACCCACAGTGGAAGTTGCCTACACCCCCTGCTCATGGAGCTGGACCACCCAGGCCTACCTGCATGCTTCCAAGACCCTCTGGAGAACTGGCCCTGCAGGGGAAGGTGCCTGAACCCCCTGCTGAAGGAGCTGGACCACCCAGGCCTACCTGCATGCTTCCCCGACCTCCTGGAGCCCTGGACCAGCAGGGGAAGGTTCCTGCAACACCTGCTCATGCACTTGGAACAACCAGGCCTACCTGCATGCTTCCCCGACCTCCTGGAGCCCTGACCCCGCAGGGCAAGGAGCCTGCACCCCCTGCTCATGGAGCTGGACCACCCAGGCCTACATTCTGGAGCCCTGGCCCAGCAGGGGAAGGTGCCTGGACCCACTACTCATGGAATTTAACCAGCCACGGCCGCCTGCTCTCTTTCGCAACCTCCTGGAGCCCTGGCCCCAAAGGGTAAGTTGCCCGCACCCCCTGCTCATGGAGCTGGACCACCGATGACTAGCTGCATGCTTCCGCAACCTCATGGAGCCCTGTCCCCCCCGGGGGGAAGGTGCGCACCCCTGCCATGGAGCTAACCCCCCCGGCCTACTGCAGCTTCCAGGAACTTCGGAAACCCTTGCCCGGGGGGGAAATGCTGGAAACCCCGCTCAGGGGGCTGGCCCCGTAGGGGCCCCTCTCCTTTTCCCCCTCCTGGAGCCCTGGCCCTGCAGGGGAAGGTTGCTGGACCCCCTCGAAGAACGGACCACCCAGGCCTACCACATGCCTTTTTCCCGACCTCCTAGGGCCAAACCCGCAGAGAAGGTGCCTGGGGCCCCCTGCTCTGGGCTGGACCACCCCGGCCTACCTGAATGCTTTTCCCGATCTTCTGGAGCCCTGGCCCCGCAGGGGGTGGTGGCCCGGACCCCCTGCTGAAGGGGCTGGGCCACCCAGGCGTCCTGAGCTTCCCCGACCTCCCGGACCTGGCCCCCCAGGGAAGGGCCTGCACCCCCTGCTCTTGGGAACTGGACCCCCCCAGGACTACCTCACTTTCCCTGACCTTCCGGAGCCCTTTCCCCGGGA
Source organism: Phyllomedusa bahiana (assembly GCA_025379985.1). Classification (NCBI taxonomy): domain Eukaryota; kingdom Metazoa; phylum Chordata; class Amphibia; order Anura; family Hylidae; genus Phyllomedusa; species Phyllomedusa bahiana. The sequence continues at coordinate 26,680 of JAODAL010050722.1, forward strand.
GGGGGGGGGCCTGGGCCCCTGCTCATGGATTTGAACCAGCCAGGGCCGCCTGTTTTCTTTCGCGACCTCCTGGAGCCCTGGCCCTGCAGTGGAAGGTGCCTGGACCCCATATTAAAGGAGCTGGAACACCCAGTCCTAACTGCATGCTTCCACGACCTCTTGGAGCCCTGGACTTGTAGGGGAAGGTGCCTGCACCCCTGTCTGGAGCTGGACCACCCCCCGGCCACCCCTGCTTCCAAAACCCTGGGCCTTGGCCCCCGGGAGATAAGGGGCCCGGACCCCCCGCTGAAGGATGGAACCCCCCCAGGCCTACTGCATCTCCCTGACCTCCTGGGGCCCCACAAAAGCAGGCAAGGGGCTGGAAACAGAATTGAAAATAAGTTTTGAAATTTTAGCATTTTAATGGCACCTCTTGTCTTTTCAACTTAAATCTTTTGTTCTAAAATGAATTTCTGCTGGTAACAAGGACTGTTCTGTTCCCCACACATAAATTTTGGTCAAGTATGTCTAGAAGGCC
>JAODAL010050723.1:0-27196 GCA_025379985.1 Phyllomedusa bahiana
GGTCCTAAAAACCCGGGCCCCCTCCCTACTTGAGAACCCCCAAACCTTTTTTTCATGTCCCCTTACTAAAACCCCTGGTCCTTAATCGTTTTTCCCAGAAGGCTGTTCCCCCCCGCTGTGGCAGATGCGCCCAATGTCTTCGGGGGTAAAAAAAATTCGGGCATGAGGAGAACAAAGGGGAAAAAGATACTTTTTAGTGGATGGAAGGGGGTTCGGTCCCCTAAGAGAGGTCTTGGGAGCCGGGAAAGAATATTTTTAAAAAAACCGCAGCCTCTCCGAGATTCCTCCAATCCAGAAGAGAGGGGGGCCCCCAGGGGGGGGTACGCCCGGGCCGCCCCTGCGACCACTGTCCCGGGGGTCCAGGCCCCTCCGTGCTCCTAACCTAGGGGAGCCCCGTCCCGAAACTGGGTTCGGGGCCCCCAAATCCCCCGTCCCCGGGGCCGCCCCATTACACGGCCACGTCCCTGTTCAGCCTGTCTCCGTTCCCCGGGGGGCCCCGGCAGTTTGACTTTTAAAAGGGGCGTGCCCTAGTTGGTATTGCCGGGACTGCCCTTTTAAAAAAAAATTCCGGGGGCCTTTTTCCTGGCGGCCTGTTGGAGAAACCCCTTTCCAGTATTGTCTAGTCTGCCTTTCCGTGTACCGAACCTCGAGCTCGTTTACCGCCCACAACTTCCGCCACCCTGCCTTTCTACCTGCTACGTTACGAACCAACCCCCTGCCCCTGCCCCTGCCGTCCCCATACGAGCCTGCCTCCCGTTTCCCGTACCCGCCTCCCCCTTGGCCGCCAGCGGAAACCCGCCAGTGGAATGCCCTGGTTGATCCCACCGCAGCAAGACCACCCCCGTTTTGCGGCGGGCTCGGGGAAACCGGGAACACTTAATTCCACTCCCGGGTGGGGGCTTACGCCATCGCCTGCGGTGGTCCAGTGGATCCACCTCCAGAACGTTACATGGAGACAACAGGACGTTCTTACTATAGAGTCTATGGGAGACAGCGGGAAGTTCTTACTATAGAGCAGACCTGGGCAAAGTACGGCCTCCGGGCCGCCCCGGGCCCCGCCAGCCGTCAGATGCGGCCCGCGGCTACCTCCCCGGGGTCTGCAAATGTAGCGCTGACCCCCCCGGCCGGGTATTGTGAAGGCCGCCGCGGGCCGTCAGCCTACTTTTAAGGGTGAATAGGCAGGGGCCGGTGAACTCCCCGCCACCGCGCCCTGCCTCTCCTGGGCGCACACAGAGTAAAAACTGTGCGGGCCCGGGGAGCTGACGGGGGAGCGTCCCGCGCTGGCGGCATAAACGTCATCACCCCCCCACCCCGGAAGCCCTGGTAGAAGTGAGGCTCGGCGGGAAACAGGTAAGCCAAGGGATATCAGTGTTTGTTATTTTGGGTCAAAAAAACTATAACCTCCCTTTGGGGGAAGCCCTACTAATACCTGCCGGGGGAAGCCCTATCTATATACCTGCTTGTGGGGGAAGCCCTACTATATACCCCCTGTGGAAAGCCCTACTTAAAATACCTCCTTGGGGAAAGCCCTATCTATATACCTGCCTGGGGAACGCCTTCTATATCCCTCCCTGTGGAAAGTCCTATTATATACCTGCCGTGGAAGCCCTATCTATATACCTCCTTGGAAGCCCTATTTATATACCTTTTTTGGGGAAAGCCCTGTCTATATGCCTGCCTGTGGATACCCGTCTATATACCTCCTGGGGGAAAAGCCCTTCTAAAAACCTGCCTGGGGGAAGCCCTTCTTATCCTGCCTGTGGAAACCCTATCCTATATGCTCCCTGTGGAAAGCCCTTCTAATCCCCCCTGTGGAAAGCCCTATCTATATCCCTCCCGGGAAAGCCCTGTCCTATAAACCTGCCTGTGGATGCCCCTGTCTATATACCTGCCTGTATACCCCCTGTTATATCCTCCCCTTGGAAAGCCGCTTTACCTTTTTCCCCCCCCCCCCCCTTTTTTTTTTTTTTTGTGGAAAGCCCACCTGTGGGGGGAAACCTAAACTAGTATAAACCGCCTGTGGGAGCTTTTTAACTTTTTACCTTCCGTTGGGCCCGAACTAGCTATATACCTGCCTTTGGAGCCCGAACTAGCTATATACCTGCCTGTGTGGGCTTTAACTGTATTCCTGCCCTTTTATGGGAGCCCTAAATAATATATACCCCCGTTTGGACCCCTTTAAATATACCTCCGAGGGGAGTATATCTATCTATATACCTGCTTGGGGGAGTTATTTCTATCTAAAAAAAAAATGCTTGAGGGGGAGCTTACTATCTATATCCTCCCTGGGGGAGCTTACCTATCTATTTTTCCTCCCTTGGGGGAGCTGAAACCATCTAATTCCTCCCTGTGGGGACTTTCCCATCAAATTTTCCCTCCCTGTGGGGAGCGTACCTATTATTTTTCCTGCCTGTGGGGAGGTCCCATCATTTTCCCTGCCTGTGGGGAGCTTACCAATCTATTTTCCTCCCCTGGGGGGAGCGAACCTATCTATTTCCTGCCTGAGGGAGCTGAACCTATTTAATTCCTGCCTGAGGGGATGAACCTTCTATAACCCCTTGGGGAGAGCTTATCTATCATAACCCCTGCCGTGGGGGGTTTTTACATCTATATAACCGCCTGCGTACCTTTCTAAACCCTAACGAGGGGAGCTGTAATACCTGACTGTAGGGAGCTGTATATACCTGCCAGACGAGGGGAATACATCTAATACCTACCTTAGGGAAGGCTATATATACCTGCCTTACTGTGTCCCATGAGTAAGGCAGGGTATTAATAATCCCCCCATTAAGTTTCCAACAAAAATAATCCCCAAAAAACGTTTTTTTTTTCCCCCCGTTACCCTATGTTTTTATTACCCCGGCCCCCAAAAGCATTGCATTTTTTCATCCCCCCGAGGGGAAAATTAATTGCCCACCCTCTAAGAGTCTATGGGAGACACGGCGTTCTTATTTTAGATCTAGGAGACAGCGGGCGTTCTTATTTTAAGTCATGGAGAAGCGGCCGTTCTTACTTAGAGTTATGGAACGGGGCGTTTTTAAATATAGAGTCTATGGGAGACAGCGGCGTTCTTACTTAGAGTCTATGGGAGACAGGGGGACTTTCTTACATAGAGTCTAGGGGGAGACACAGGGACGTTCTAACATAGAGCAAAGGGAGAAAACGGGGACGTTCTTTATATAGAGTTATGGGAAAAGCGGGTTTTTACTATAGATCATGGAGACAGGGGACGTTTTTTTTCTAAAAGGGGTTAGGGGAGACACGGACTTCTTACTATAAAAGTCTATGGGAGAAGGGGAGTTTTTAAAATATAGGTCTAGGGGGACAGGGGGACTTTCTTAAATGATCTATGGAGACACGGACTTCTTAAATAAGAGTCTATGGAGACGGGGGATGTTCCATATAAGCCCTTGGGGAGACAGGGGACTTTTCTTATATAGATTCATGGGAGACAGCGGGACTTTCTTACTATAGAGCTAGGGGAACAGGGGCTTTTAAAATTATAGAGTTAGGGGAACAGCGGGACTTCTTACTATAAGTCTATGGGAGACAGGGGACTTCTTACATAAGTCTATGGGAAAGCGGACTTTTATAAAAAGGTCTATGGGACAGGGGGACGTTCTTATATAGAGTCTATGGGAGAAAGGGGGACGTTCTTACTATAGAGTCTAGGGGGGAGAGAGGGGGGCTTTTTTACAAAGAGTTTATGGGGGGGCCCGCGGGCGTTTATATGACATGGGAAAACACGGGAGTTTTAAAAGATTTAAATTTGAACAGGGGACTTACTTGGTAATGGAGAAGGGGACCTTTAAGCGACTGTCATATGTGAGATTAAAGTTGGTCAGTGTAGGCAATAGAAAAGAGAGAAAAGAAAAAATGTTTAAACCCTAAAAGTTAAAGCAACAGGAGTAGAGTGTTATGGGTGATAACAATAGAGAGCAAAAGAGGATTGGTGATAACAGTAGAGAGCGAAAGGTGATGGCTTATAAGTGTAGGGAGCGAGAGGTAATGGGTTATAAGAGTAGAGAGTGATGTGAGATAAAAGTAGAGAGCGAGAGCGAGAAGAGATGGGTGATAAAAATAGAGAGTGATGGGTGATAATAATAGAGAGTGATGAGGGATAACAGTAGAGAGCAACCGTTGATGTGTGATAAAAGTAGTGAGCGAGCGGTGATAGGTAATAAAAGTAGAGAGCAACTGCCGATGGGTGATAAGAGTAGAGAGCGAGCGGTTATGGGTGATCTGAGGAGAGCGACTGGTGATGGGTGATAACAATAGATAGCAACTGGTGATGGGTGATATGAGAAGAGAGCGACTGGTGATGGGTGATAACACAATAGCAACTGGTGATGGGTGATATGAGAAGAGAGCGACTGGTGATGGGTGATAACAATAGAGAACGACTGGTGATGGGTGATAACAATAGAGAACGACTGGTGATGGGTGATAACAATAGAGAATGACTGGTGACAGATGATAGTAGATAAAAGTAGAGAGCGACTGGAACAGTCTGTGAGACGATAGGAACAGACGGGTACGATCAGGACAGCGAGGCAGGTGATTTCTGATAGACTCAGCGCCCCGAGTGGTAATGGTGAGAATAGCTGGTAAGTCCTCCTATGACTGCAGCCTTGATGTATGGACGATGTCTCCCCCCCATAATAATGTTATATTGTGATATCCCAGGGGTGACAGATGCTGAGCCTTGTAGTCGCACAGCGGGTCCTATCCATGTGTACGACTCTCACACTAGCAGGCCCTCCGCTGGGTCTCCCCATGGAGCTGAGCCTGACAGTGACACCAGTACAGAGAGCTGAGGAAGCAGCCACCTGGCGCTGTGCACTCACCCTGTAATATGATGTAACCCACACTAGATGATTTACAGAGCGCCAGCTCCTGGGGTCAGCTCCACCCCACAGAGGATTTCCAGTTCATTGAAAACTTCCACAACTTTCCTTCTATTCCTTAGCACGCTCAAGATCTCTGCTTACTGTCAGTGAATGACAACCTTGAGGGTTTTCTGCACTTGTCTCCAGTCTAGAGAATTCTCTACTTTCTGGCTACAATATTCATGACCTGGGACCCACGCACAAGATATTGTTCATTGAAAACGTCAACAAATTACTTTCAATTCCTTAGCGCATTCAAGGTCTCTGCTTGCTGTCAGTGAATCGGAACCCCTCTGAGTTTCCACACAATTGTATCCAGTCTAGGGAATCCTCTACTTTCCGGCTATAGTATTCATGACACATACACCCTTGGACCCACGCACAAGATATTGTTCATTGAAAACATCCACAAATTTCTTTCAATTCCTTAGCACTTTCAGTATCTCTACTTGCTGTCAGTGAACGGGAACCCCGCTGAGAGTGTCCACACAATTATATCCAGTCTAGGGAATCCTCTACTTTCTGGTGATAAGATCGTTGACACATACACCCTGGGACCCGCAGACAATAGACATGGACAATATACTTTCAGTATCTCCGCTTGCTGTCAGTGAAAGTGAACCCCGCTGAGAGCTTACTACACTTGTATCCAGTCTAGAGAAACCTAGTTTCTGGCTATAATAATACAGTAAATATATAAACCCTGAGGCCCCCCACATAATATATTTTTTTCTGATACACAGTTCCAAACCCCCTTCATAGACATAGGAGTAAATGGTAAGATTCTAGATGGTGATACTGATGTTTCATGGTGACTGCAGGGTAATTGTGGTCTCTTTACCTCATCTGGTGTTGATTAAGGGTAAAATATAAAAATCTCAGTCCCTGAGTTATATCTTTTTATAGTCACAGACACACTGTAAAGACAGTCCTGCTTTATTATGGGTACCGCTGCCAGCTGCAGTACCGCTGCTCACCACTTGTCTTTTCCTTAGAAACTAATGCAACAGCGCCACCAGCTGACAAAAAAAGGTTGCCGTTTGAAGTAAAAAAAATCTTAGAAAGGCAGAAGTCACAGAAATCTTAGACCAGTGATGGCGAACCTTTTTGAGATCGAGTGCCGAAACTGCGACCGAAAATTACCTTAGCACCCGCAAAGTGCCGCCGACGTCGGCACGAAGCAGGGAAGTGATGCTGGGAAGTGGGGCCACACAACATTTAATACGAGGGATGTGACGGCCGCTTAGCCCAACCCTCTGCCAAATTTACACTAAAACAGTGGGCCATATTGTGGTAGATAGCAGTGTACACAGGTGCTCAGCAGACAGTTGACTGATTAATACCACATATCACCACCACGTAGTGACTGAATAATACCCCCACGTATCACCACCAAATAGTGATTGAATAATACTGCCACACCATTACTGAATATAAACCATTACACTTTGCACACATATAAGAGATTACAATTCAGGTACACTTAGTGACTCACAGGTGACGTTTCTCCAATGAGTCGTTCACTTTCCCTTTTTTTCTCTATCCGGTTCACACCTTCATGCTAACTTCTCCTGACCAACACTCATGCCTGCAGATTTAGACACAAATATCTTAGAATCCTCACTTTTCCAGCAACTTCTTACTTATGGCTAAATAAGTCCCCTCAGTTAGGTAAGTGTATAGGTCCCATCAATTAGGCAGGTATATGGATATATTTCCCTTCAGTCAGGCAGGTATATATATATATATATATATTGTCTCCTCAGGCAAGCAGGTATATATATATAGGTCCCCCACAGGAGGTAGATGTCCCCCTTCAGGCAGTATATAGCTCCCACAGACAGTATACAGCTCCCCACAGACAGTAGATAGCCCTATTCAGGCAGTATATAGCTCCCACAGACAGTAGATAGCTCTCTTTCATGGCACGAATATCCAGGTCCCCCACGGCAATAGATTGCTCCCCACAGGCAGTATACAGATAGCTCCCCTCACGCAGTATACAGATAGCCAGCTCTCCCCTCCGGCAGTATACAGATAGCTCCCCACAGGCAGTATATAGATAGCCAGCTCTGTCCGCCCACAGGCAGTATAATAGATAGCCACAGGCTTCGTACCACCTCACAGGAAGTATATAGATAGCCAGCTCTCCCCACAGGCAGTATATAGATAGCCAGCTCTCTCCACAGGAAGTATATAGATAGCCAGCTCTCCCCACAGGCAGTATACACATAGCCCCCCACAGGAAGTATATAGATAGCCAGCACTCCCCACAGGCAGTATATAGATAGCCAGCACTCCCCACAGTCAGTATATAGCCAGCCAGCACTCCCCACTGCCAGTATATAGATAACCAGCACTCCTCACTGCCAGTATATAGATAACCAGCACTCCCCACAGCCAGTATAAAGCCAGCCAGCACTCCCCACAGCCAGTATAAAGCCAGCCAGCACTCCCCACAGCCAGTATATAGACAACCAGCACTCCCCACAGCCAGTATATAGCCAGCTCCCCCAGCCTGTATATAGCCAACTCCCCACAACCTGTATATAGCCAGCTCCCCCCAGCCAGTATATAGCCAGCTCCCCCCAGCCTGTATATAGCCAGCTCCCCCCAGCCTGTATATAGCCAACTCCCCCCAGCCAGTATATAGCCAGCTCCCCACAACCTGTATATAGCCAACTCCCCCCAGCCAGTCTATAGCCAGCTCCCCCCATCCTGCATATAGCCACCTCCCCTCACCCTGGATATAGCCAGCTCCCCTCTCCCTTTATATTGCCAGCTCCCCCCAGCCTGTATATAGCCAGCTCCCCACAACCTGTATATAGCCAGCTCCCTCCAGCCAGTATATAGCCAGCTCCCCACAGCCTGTATATAGCCAGCTCCCCACAACCTGTATATAGCCAGCTCCCCCCAGCCTGTATATAGCCAGCTCCCCACTAGCTGTTTTTTGCCAGATCTCCCAGCCTGTATATTGCCAGCTCCCCCCAGCCAGTATATTGCCAGCTCCCCCCAGCCTGTATATAGCCAGCTCCCCCCAGCCTGTATAAAGCTAGCTCCCCACAACCTGTATTTAGCCAGCTCCCCCCAGCCAGTATATAGCCAGGTCCCCCCAGCCTGTATATAGCCAGCTCTCCACAACCTGTATATAGTCAGCTCCCCCCAGCCAGTATATAGCCAGCTCCCCCAGCCTGTATATAGCCAGCTCCCCCCAGCCAGTATATAGACAGCTCCCCCCAGCCAGTATATAGCCAGCTCCCCACAACCTGTATAAGCCACTACCCCAGCCAGTATACCACTCCCCCTAGCCTGTATACAGCCAGCTCCCCCTAGCCTGTATACAGCCAGCTCCCCACAACCTGTATATAGCCAGCTCCCCCACCAGTAATAGCCATGCTCCAACCCGTATATAGCCAGCTCCCCCCAGCCTGTATATAGCCAGCTCCCCCCAGCTAGTATATAGCCAGCTCCCCACAACCTATATATACCCAGCTCCCCCCAGCCTGTATATAGCCAGCTCCCCCCAGCCTGTATATAGCCAGCTCCCCACAACCTGTATATAGCCAGCTCCCCACAACCTGTATATGGATTCCACAAATAAAAATAATAACATTAGTACTCACCTTACTTCTTTCCCAGCCACTCGCTCCTCTTCTGTCCTCTTCTTTCCCAGCATGGGACGCTCCTCCGGCTGCTCCTCGGTCTGCTCCTCGGTCACAAAGCCTATGACAGGCAATGGGACCGAGGACAGGCAGCGGCGCGTTGATGTAACGAGAAGATAATTGACCGCACACAAAGAAATAATGCAAAAAGTGTTGATTTTATTATATCCACAGGCTCCAATAATTATGTACAAAATCCGTGACTTAGTTGTATATGACGTTTCGGTCAGTTTAGACCTTTATCAAATAGTCACAATCCTGAAAGAGGTAGAGAAGATGAAGTAAAGGGCCGTAGCCCTACAGAAAAGGAGCCTTTTCTGCACATCGTGTCGCTGCACAGCTGAGCACATGGGACCGCCGCGCACCCTCAGCAGGGTGACCATCCGGGTCACAGTGCAGGAAGCCAGCGAGTGGCTAGCCTGGCATGCGTGCCAGCAAAAATGGCCCTGAGTGCCACCTCTGGCACGCGTGCCATAGATTTGCCACCACTGTCTTAGACCATTGTAGTCACTAAATATAGGTCAGTGTCTGGAGATGGCACCTGGAGTAAAAGGGTCTCTATTTCACTATATACAGGAGATCCCCGGGTTATACTAGCATGCTCCCTATCACTATATACAGGATATCCCAGGTTATACCAGCATGCTCCATATTGCTATATACAGGAGAGGCCCAGGTTATACCAGCATGCTCCATATCACTATATACAGGAGATCCCCAGGTTATACCAGCATGCTCCATATCACTCTATCCAGGAGTGAGCTGCGTTCACACACGTGTGGAGGAGGAGCATAGTTGTTGGCGGTAGTTGCTGCTGCTGGCATCGTGTGGGGAACGCTCTCTCCCTGCTGCCTGGGGGGAGAGCTGCTCCAATGAAACAGAATGGGCTTCCTAAGCCCCCTGGCCCCCTGGATAAACCACTGGGGGGTCGGGATACCCAAGTCCTGGCCTGGAGGAAAGTGAGCAGTATCAGTGATAGCGGGGAATGAAGAAGTGGGGGGCTTGCCTTGCGGCGGGTCCCCTGCTTTCCCTGCAGTTCACAGAAGCTATAAGAATCATACCAGCGCTGATGGAAGGAGAAGCGCTGATCAAGAATGTGGATCAGAAACCCGAAGGAGCAGCGATGCATCAAAGAGGGATGCTGCTGCTAAGGATCGGGCTCAGCGATGTTTGCCTGACAGTGGAGCAGTGAAGGGGACCAGCAGCAGTGGAGGTCGCCGAGGGGATGTGAGCGGGACTTACGCAAGCGGGTCTCTGTCTCTTCCCACAGCTCACACTGCCTGCACAGACCCTACCTGCATAAAAAGTGCTGGAGAAAGTGGAGAGGTTGCCTGGAGGAGCAGCGATGTTCCAACCGTCCCAAAGCAGATGAAGGATGCTGCTGCAGGAGATCGTGCCTACAGGCATGTGCCCTACAGCAGAGAGGAGATCAGTGGTGGCAGCGGAGCCCAGAAAGGGATCGGGAGCGGTGACAGCACAACTCCCGATGGGTACAGCAATCTTGCCTGCATGAAAGAGATGCCTGGAAATTCCAGCAGCGATGTTCCAGGTCGGCAACAGGAGAAATCCACGCTGACAGGAGGCAAAGTGTCCAAAAACAGAGGAGAGAAAAATAAAAGTGTCGTCGGCAGCAGTGGGTCCAGTGGAGATCTGAGCGGGGCTTGCAATCATAAGTCTGTGTCTCTCTCTGCTGCCCCTGCAGTTAGCAGCATGAACGGTAATCCAAGTGAACTGAGTTCGGGTGCAATTGCGCCTCTGGCCATTAGAAATAAAGATAATGTGTATGCATCCCTTGTTTTCAGTGATAATGTAGGTGTATCTCCTGTTCTAAATGAATTATTAATGAAAAATTATGATAATAATAATAATACTAAAAAAATAGTGGAGGGGGAATAAGTAGCGGAGTCGCAAAAAATACCCCTAACCCAGAAATTTAATTTAGCATCAGCCCAGGTGTTAGTCCCAGCCCCAACATCAGCCCAAAAGTTATCACCCCCATAAGAAGAAGCAAGAGAATTTTGGCCAAAGCTGAGGATCTGGAAGAAGGGGCATCTGCCCTAACCCCATTAAAAAACTGGGGCATTATGGCAGCAGGCGAGAACGCCTTTGCATTTGGTTCCCGCATGGTTTCCTAAAAGAATTTGAGGAAAGTGGGAGAGAAATAATCAAATTGCAGCGTAAAATTGACACGTTAAAATTAAAATTGAAAAGCACCCCTGCTAGGAAAAGGAAAAGTGTCAAAAAAGACATAAATGTTGTACGAGAAGAAATCAAAAAACTAATAAGAAGGAAAGCCTTGATTCTGGAAAATAGTGGCCCCTTCAAGGAGAAACTTACCAACGACATTAGATTTAGAGAAATGCAGATTGGTAAACAAAAATGGGAGGAGAAAGAAGAAGAAGAGGGGGAGGAGGACGAAGAGGAAGAAGAGATGAAAGGGATAGAAAAAGAGGTAAAAAGGGACAGCGGAGGGAGAGAAGGAGGAAGGAGAGACGTCCAACTCTCTACAGGGATTCCTGCAGTCAGGAGACAGGGCCCTCCCGCAGCAAATGGAGGTTCAGGAAGTGTCCCAAGAACTATCCCGGGGGACAGCAGGATTCCCCCAAACCAAGTAGCAGGGACCAGCGTAGTAAGTGGTCAGGAGGTGGGTGAATAGGTAGTAAGGGAAGAAGAGGACCCGGGTGGGATGTTAATGGAATAAATTGCTCGGTTGGAATCCCCAGTCAACCTTCATACCTTCGCCTTCGGGTACGACTTTCCTGCAGAAAAGGGGAAGGGGAAGAAAAGAAGGTCATAGAAGGTTTCTGGGAAGGAAACCCATCTAGTTTTCGGGCCCATCCCAGGAGTTTTTCAGATCACACCAGCAAGTGGTTCTGGAGATGAGCAAAAAATGGAAGCTAGCTGGGGTACTCGATGCAACAGTCAGGAAAACATCCAGGATAATATCCAGGTTATAGAGTCAGGTCCAGGTCCCGGTCCCGTCACCATAGGGAGAACAGACAAGTCCATAAGTAATAGGGCTGGTCCAGGTATGAATGTGGAGGTAGAGGTAAAAGAGGGGGTGGAGGGAGGTAAGAAGGACGAAAAAACAAATGATGTGAGGATAAATGTTGGGGAGGGTGCAGGGATGAATGTTGTGGAAGGTGCGGGGATGAATGCTGGGGAAGGTGCGGGGATGAGTGTTGGGGGGAGTGTGGGGACAAGTGTTGGGGGAGTGTGGGGGGGAGTGTGGAGATGAATGAAGGGAAGAATGGGGGGAGAATGTGGAAATGTCTAAAGAAACAAGTGTAGAGGTAGACGACAACGGGAAAAAAGGTGTAATGGTAAACACTGTACAGAGTAAGGGGGAGGGCACTGGCCCACCACCCCCTCTGGCCACACCAGGCCCCTCTGCCTTAGGTACAGGCAGGGGGGGGGGGGGAAGAGTTATGTTACAGTTGTGGCTGGAGGGGAGGGAGGTCCCCGGTTGCCGTTGCCAGTTACAGGGAGTGAAGAAAATCAGCATCGCATTTTGGAGGCTCTAAAGAATGGGGAGGAGTCGGTCACCATAGAGGGGAGGGAGATCCCATTGTCCTTTTGGATGGAGAGGCATGGGCTCTCCGCCTTCTGAGAGTAAAAGACAGGAGCGGGGGGGAGTCAGGCCCCCTCCTCCAGCCGGGCAGGGTGTACCCAGGAGGAATGTGGTCTGTCTCAGATGGGTAGGCAATGACGCTAGTGCCCCTAGGGCCAGGGTGGTGGAGCTACTGTTTGGGATGGAGTTCAGGGCGATCAACATCTTTGCCCTAATCCATCCTTCTGGGTCTCCGATATACTCCGAGTGGCAGGATTTTGAAGCCCAAGCAATTTCCCGCCAAAATCATGTTTAGAAAGTGACCGTTCTGACCAGTAACGAGTCTCTCTCTTACATTGACATTGAAACCTGGCTAAGTAGGTACAGCGAAGTTACGCAAATCCCAACCAAGATCCGGGATGAGCATGGCATCTGGTCAGGGGCCTGGACTTTTATGGTTAAGCTCAAAGTCTCAGGTAACATCGTCACCCATATCCCATCCTCCGCTTTCTTGGGAAGAGACTGAATCCTGGTCTTCTACCAGGGGCAGCCGAAGCTCTGCCACAGATGTGGCGACCCCACACATTTTAGTGCACAGTGTGGGGGATAGGTCCTCAAGCCGCATCGGGTGGTAAGATTTGTTGTATCCTGTGTGGTGACCTTGGTCATCCCTTCTGGCGCTGCCCTTGTTCTTTCACCAACCTGATGTCCTCTAGGCAGGAGGAAGGGAGAACGAGGCCAGTGGACATCGGGAAGGAAGGCGGTGAGGGTAACAACAGTAATGGTGAGAGAGCAGAGGTGCCAATGATAAAGAGAAAGAAATCGACAGCACAGCTGAGGCGGATGGAGGTCCACAAAAGCGAGAGGGAGGGGGCCTCACGGACCAATGCCGGGGGTTCCCAGATCTTTAACCCGGATGTGGCCTCTGGTGCCGGACAATCTGAGGCCCTGAGGGAAAATGACATAGAGGAGGAGACCAGGAGGATAGAGAAAGAGGAGGAGGCTGCTTTCCCAGCAGCTTCTTATCACTCAGAGAGTGGGGAGAGTGAAAGGGAGAAGCAGCCCACAGAATGGGGTGCAAAAAAGGGGAAGGCGAGGGAGAGGGCAGGTGCCTCAACCTCACTGGAGTGGGACCACTCCATCCCCTTAACCCTGAGTAGCCAGGTGCCGTGCAAAGGAAGGCAGGGTAAAACCCCCCCTCTGACCGAAACCTCCAATAGGTATCACATGCTCGGAAACCTTTCCCCTTCTTCAGGGAAGGAGGAGGAAGAGGACAGGGTGCCGAAAAGGGCAAGAGAGCCTCCGAGGAGTGGCGCTGGTGGTGGCGCCGGGAGCTCTATAAAATCCAGAGAGAGGGACACTGGGCAAGATAGAGATAGAGGTGGGGGTGGTGGTGGTGACAAAGGTGTAGATAAGGGTGTGGTAGGAATGGATGTCTCCGTCAGGAGACTGACGGGGGCATTGATAAAAAGAAGGCTGTCGAGCTCGATCATCAATGATTGCGGCACCTACTCTGTTGACACTGGCCAGTATTAATGTGGCCAGTGTAAAATCTAATGTGGCTAGATATACGGCGTTTGATTTTGTCAGCCGTGTTGAAGCTGATGTTTTCTTCTTGCAAGAGACCAGAGTGACGGATCAGGTGGACATGAAGAGGCAAGAAGGGAATGGCGAGCAGGGCCTTCTTACTGGTCTCTTGCTGCCGAGCCATATTCCGGAGTGGCGGTTCTTTTCTCCGCCGAGGTTGAATGTAGACGGGTGATCAAGCTCGAAATGGGAAGGTGTCTAATCCTAGATGTTCTCATGAAGGGACAGGAGCTCAGGCTCATAAATATCTATGCCCCCCAGATCGCGTGGGAGAGGAAATGTTTCTTTATGAGGATTAAGCCTTTCCTTTTTAAGAACCGGAAAGTCATCTTTGGCGGAGATTTCAATACCGTCATGGAATCTCAGGATAGGGGAAGTGCCAGAGGTGTGGCTCATGATGGCGTCGTACTTAGTAGAATAGTTAGTGAGGCTCGCCTGGTGGATGTCCACATCAGGCACACCCCAGATCACAGGGGGTTCACTTATCATAGAGGTAGCGAGATTAGGTCTAGGATAGATAGGTTTTATTTAAAGGAGGTAGAGGTAGAGTTCTCCGTCCACTGTATGATTTTATTTTCTTTGAATGTTGCAGAGACCACCCGTATGGGAAGGGGTTATTGGAAGCTTATCCCCTTAAGCCGAACGCCTGAAAAGTAGTTAAAGAGAACCTGTCACATAGTTACATAGTTTTTGCCCCCCTGGCTGAGGACAGAACACGGTAGTGTCAGACCTGCTGTTTCCAGCGCTGTGTCCCTTATTCTGTAAAATGCTCAAATCTGCAGTTTTAAGCCAGAAGAGTCATTCGAACAGTCCTTCAGAGTGTCAGTTTTTTTCAAACCCGGCCAATCGGAGGCTAGCCCCACCCACCTCAACTGACAAAACTATTACTTTGAATAGGTAGAAACATGTGAATAACTGTAAGTGGGCGGGGTTAGCCTTTGGTGGGTGGAGCTAACACCTGCTCATGAATAAGATTTGATGGGTAAATGCTCTAAAACTGCTGCATCTTACAGAATAAGGGGCACAGCGCTGGGAACAGCAGGTCTGACACTAGCTTGTGCTGCCCTCAGCAAGGGGGGGCACAACCTATGTGACAGGTTCGTGAGAATGTTTCTGTTCTTTTATTACTCATTTGAGAAAACCAAAAATAAAACCTTTTTTAAAAAAAAAAAGTTCACTTATAAATAATTGCAGTATTTTTTTTTTTTTTTACACCATTCACATTTCACACCTAATAACTTGTTAGATTAATTCTACAGGTTACTACGGTCGTGTGGATATCTAATATGTGTAGGTTTTTTTGTGTGTGTAATTTATGTACAATTATTTTTTACTAAATATTTTTATTTTATTTATTTATTTATTTATTTTTTTTTTTTTTTACTCCAATGAAGGGAGAACTGTTTTACATTTTTTTTTTTTTACACTTAGTAATGTACAGGCAGTCCCGACTTATATCGTTCCCACTTACATACGTCCCCTAGTTACTAACGGAGACTTATGGGGCGTGGCTGACATTCAACACTGAGTCACGCACCATGATAACTGTCACGTACACGCTCACCAGCACGTGACTGTGGGGCCACTGCAATGGGGTAGACTTATATCCACTCGAGCTCACCTCTCACTCAGGTAGCAAATCAAGCATAAATCGTACCACAAGACAGTTCCAGCCCCCTCCAAAAATACACGCTGCCACCACCTTCCTTCAATAACCAAAAAGGAATCAGCCGGAAGGAATCTGATTCCTAACAGATATTCAAAAAAAAAACACGTAAAAAATACTCAACTCACTGCTCTCCAGCAGTTACCAAAAAAAAAATAACCCCTTAAAGGGGAAAAGGGTCGTGCAACAAAAATTAACGTATTATTGATCCCTTTAAATTTTTTTCAAGATTTTCGTGCTTACATGAACAAAAAATGGTAACAAAGAATGTACACATAATACAGTTATGAAAAAAAAAAAGGATAAATGATGAAAGGTTTTCCCTTTTAAGTGTTTCAGCCCCAAAGGGGTTTGGAAATGGAAAAATGAAACACAGCTCAATTTGAAATTGACCCCCCCAACCAATGAACACGAGCACCCTCTGGCAACTGCCCTTAAGGGCCAAACCCCCCCCAGGTTTCTCCTCCTTTTTCATTACTGCCTCTCTCTTACTGCTGGGATTATTGGAGGAGGGGGGGTTTTTCATAATTGTCTGAGGAGGGTTTGGTACTAACGCCACTAGAGGGGCACTCCGGATGCGTTTGTGGGAGGACGGTAAATGAAAGTTTTTTGTGGAGGGGTCAATTTTTATCAGGTTTATCGGGTACCCGGGACAGCTGCATTAAATTTGGGGCCATAAAGCACAAAACCCATGGAATCTAAACAGTTCTGTAATTAAACGTCAAAGGGTGGGGGTGGGGGGGCCCCGGGCTAGGTTTTCCTTTCTCGGGGGGGAGGTGAGGGGTTTCAAATCTGAGCTGAGGTTTTAAGAAATCCAAAATTTAAAGAAAATTTTAATGAACAAATCAGAAACATTAATTTCAATGTTTTACTAACCCCCCCCTTTTTTGGAGGGGGCGTGGGGGGAGGGCCCCTGCCACCCCTGGCCCGCCCCGTACTTATGGCGAAGAGACCATCGGCATTACCACGTCAATGCCTTTTCTGTATCTAACTATCAGATTTTGTGTTTTGGGAGGACTCCCGCTGGGGGGTACATATCAAAATTACATGTGGGACAATACCTCATGCCCGGGGTCAAAAGCCTTACCCACCTCAGACCCCGGGGAAAACCTTGGCAAAGTTTACCCCCACAGTTTGGTTTTTGGATCCAACAGCTTGGAACGAGTCCCCATTCACTCCAGGGGGTTGGATACACCACAGGCAGGGGGGAGCTACATTATGGTTTGGATACCTGTGCATAGCAGATTGACAGGCAATTGGGCTCAGGCAACCCATGAGCGGTTGGTATTATGAAACAGCTCAGGGATGGCCCCCCCCGCATTACCATCGGGGGACCACCCTCAGGCTTGGTTTTACTTTTGATTGTTACAACAGTCTGAGAGCACCCCAGGTTTGGATAAATCATTGTATCCTGACAGTCCAAGATACGCCTCCAGGCTTGGCACATTTTTATTGCCCCTAACGCCCAAAGTCAGCGGGCAACTTAGTAAGGGGCACCAATTAAGGCTAAATATTTTATCCGGGTTCACAACAGTTTGAGAGTGTCTGGGGGCTGGATACACGGGGGCCCCAAACCAGCGTAGGTAAATTGATGTCGGGCCCCAAAACCGGGTGGACACCGCAACATCCAGCATGACAGGCTGGATACATCAGCGGGCCTATAACAGGCTGTGTAACCCACAGTTGTACTCAGATCACAGCAAGTATCCAAAACATAGTAAAAACATTTCCTCCTCAGGTGCGGGGGTTTTGATAGGAGGGGGGCGACACGGGGATACCGGCTATCCCCAGGGTTTTGGGGCCAACATCAGTGGGGGGTGCTATCAGGGTTTCCCAATTCTTTAGATTGGGTTTTACCCCCCTGTTCCCCTGCCTCCGGATTACCAGACCAGCAGGGGCGGACTGTCAGCCCCCTCCCCTGTGACTGAAAATTGGGGAATGTGAATGTGACTTTAGAAAGGGGGGGGGTTTAGGGGGCCTGCAGACTCTTCCATCCCTTTAAAATTCGATCTTGCACAACATTGGCCGGGGGGCGGTCAGCCGACAACAAAGCTGAGGCTTGCAGGCTCCTGGCTATGGGCACAGGGTGCTAGGAAGTCATTTGGACATAACAATCAGGGCACATTCAGGGGTATATCCACTGTCAATTTCCTTTCCCTTTGGGGAAATTCAGAAGTAGGCACAGTCTCTGGGGGAAAATCAATTTTGGGGTTTGGGGTTCCCTTCAAGGGGGGGGGACTAATTACTGTGAAATCCCCAAAAGATCTGTACCCGTAAAACCTTTGAGGGGGATGTGGGATATCCCCGTCTCTCACCCTGGGCCCCGTCCCGTCCAGATAAACCCGACCCTTTGGATAGCAAGGGACCCCCCCAAACCCATCGGGGTCCGGGTTTTTTCCCCGAATAATATTTCTAGCTCCCCATCCTTGGACGCAAACCCGTCACCTCTGTCATGTCTTTTAAAGCCCATGGGATTTTCTGCCCACGGGACAGGTTGAAGGTTAGTTTCCCCTTCCGCACCCCCCAAATTATAAGATAGATGGGGCCGGTTTAAGGGGCGGGTGGGCATCGGGGAACCCCCCGTTTTGTCTGGAAAGTGGCACTAACATCCCCCACTTGGGCGATAAAACATTTGCACAGTTCAGTAATGGGGGTGTGGGTCCCCCGGTGCCCCAGGCGGAGACTAGGGGGTCCCAAGGTTAATCAAAATGGGGAGGACGGGGGGACCCCAGCCGGTTTCCCTTCCTCCAGGGGGACTCAGGTGTTCCCCCGGGTTTTGGCACCCTGTTTTAACTTTTGGAGTTTCCCAGGGTCAGCCCCTTTTTGGACGTCTTGGTTCCCAGTCACAGACAAACTGACAAAACCTCTGCAGGACAGATAGGGAGAAGCTGCCCCTTTGATCATTTTATTCAACAGGTGTCAAAGCTGGAAAAGAAGTCCTTCTACCCCTTGCTTGCAGGTGGCATTAAACTGCTCTCCCCTCTGCGTACTACAGTGGGACCTTTCTGGGCTCCGAAAATTTTCCTGCGATACCCTCCGAGTGAGGTGTATTTAACCAGAGCTCTTTTAGGCACATAGTCCCCGCTTGCTCTGAAAAGGGGGTCCGAAAAAAACCTCCAAGGGTTTTCCCCTTAGTCCTGGGGTCAGATATTTGCCCATCCTCTTTGGGCAGATGATATTGTTGCAAGTCTTTTCCAAAAACCTCGTAGGAAAACAACAAGTCCCCCTTCTTTTCCCTCACAGAAAGGGGTTTTAGTCGGGGTTTTTTAAAGGGTTTTTTATCCGGGGGGATGAGGCCGTGGCAAAGCCTCACCCCTTTCAATCGTGCCAGCGTAGTTGAGGCCCTTTCACTTTACGCTCGGCCCCTCTTCGCTGCTTCACTCGGCCCCCCTTGTTCTCTCGCGGCCTGACGTTCCCCGCCTCTCTCTTCTGCTTGTTGGAAATTTCAAGGAAAGTTTAGGCGACATTGGGGCACAACGCCAAGTTGTGCAAAGCCATGCCCAGAGCAGAGTCCATGCCTCCCTGGAACTTCCGCTGTGGGGTCCTCAGGAGAAATTATTCAGGGGCAAATTCCGTCAATTGGGCCCTTGCGTTGTCGTTTCGTTCTTGACACAGTTCCAGCTGCGTAAAACCCGCTCCACGAGCCCCGAATCGCTTTACCCTTTGTTTTCGCAGACGTAAATTAATATCTTCTCCCACATAGGGTGATGAATATTTTTTACTTTGCTTCTTATACAGGGCTCCCCTCTTAAAAAAAGCACCCCTTTTCCAAATAAAAGATAGAAAAAAAAAACAGGGGGGGAAACTGTTATGTGTATGTCAAATAAATAAGCACTGCGTTAGTTTTTTTGCTGGGGTAATTTTACAGAGAAAAAGCCGTCTTTTTTGTCAGGGAATAATTTTTTAAACCAAGCACTAATGCTGCAATAAAAAAAAAATATTCCCCCCGCTCTGCCACCAATTTGTCAGTCCGTCACCAGCACGTACTAGGGGGCCACTGCAAAGGGGGGAGATTATATCCCCTCGGGTCCCCCCCCCTCAGGTAGCAAAACAACTTTAAAACGTACCACAAGACAGTTCCCCCCCCTCCAAAAATACCGCTGCCCCACCTTTTTCAAAAATCAAAAAAGGAAAACGCCGGAAGAATCTGATTCCAACAGATATTCAAAAAAAAACCCTAAAAAAAACTCAACTCACTGCTCCCAGCGTTACCCAAAAAAAAAAAACACTCCTTCAAGGAAATGGGTCCCCTGCAACAACAAAATTAAAGTATTTTTATACCTTTAATATTACAATGTTTTCAGTGCTTAATGAACAAAATATGATAACAAAGACTATGAAAACATCAATACAGTTATGAAAAAAAAAAAAGGATAAATGATAGAAGGGGTTTCACCTTACAGATGTTTCAGCCCAAAGGGGTTTGGGAAAAAGGAAATGGAAACAGCTCAAATTTTAAAATTGACCCCCCAACTAGAAACACAGAGACCCCTTGGGGAAATGTCTTATAGGGCCAAACCCCTCTCCGATTTTCCCCTTTCTCATAACTGCCCACTCTTTAGGCTGGGATTTTTGGAGGAGGGGGGGTGTATACATAAAATTTTCTGAGGAGGGTTTTTGCGTACTAACCCACTAGAGGGCACTCACGGACTGCGCTTCTGCTGGGGGGCCCGGGCAAGAAAATTTTATTTGGGGGGTCATAGTTTATCAGGTTTATCAGGTATCCAGGACAGTGCATATACAACCCGGGCCCTAAAAAGCAATAACCATGGTATCTAAAAAAAGTTTTCCGTTTAAACGTCAAAGGGCTGGGGGTGAGGCTCTGCAGACCCAGGTGGGATTCCTTTTCAAAGGGGGAGGTGAAAGGGGGGTTTACAAAATGGCTGCGGGTTTTTAAGGCAATCCAGAATTTAAGCAAAGGTTTAATGAACAAAACAGAATACATTTATTTTCAATGTTTTAAATAAAAAATAAAAAATCCCCGCATGCCAGCTGACATGAATAAGAACGTTAGGTGAAATCTTTTAGAAAAGGGCACAGACAGCAAAACAAATGTAAAAACTGTTCCCTGCACTATCCAAAACTAAAAAAAAAATGTTTTTGCTTGAATTACATTTAATAAATATACCTGTTCCGACTTACATACAATTTCAACTTAAGGACAAACCTACAGTCCCTATCCCGTTTGTAACCCGGGGACTGCCTGTATTAGCATATTCATATATGCTAATACATTATAATCTGTGTCACTTTGACACAGGCAGTGATCAGGACAGCACACAGTCTGCCCTGATCGCTGGCTTCATACACAGACAGTCCTCGGGCTACTCTAGGTCCCCAGGGCTGACTGTGCAGCTGTTCCTCAAGCTCTGTCGGGTGACCGGGCGTTCCGATCACCCGACAGAGCAGGGGAACCCTTTGATTGTGATGCGGTAACGCACCGCCGCAATCAAAGGGTTAAAGCACCGGGTTGCGGAGGTTTCCTCCGCTTCCCGGTGCTCGCAGGAGATGCTCTGGGATCAGGGCTGTGTAGTACAGCCCTGATCCCAGCGAGGCTGCAGCGCCGGGCGCCGCAAACCCCGGAGTCTGCAGCGACGCCAAAAGACGTCGCCGCAGACGAACGACCCGCACCGGCCGCCGTAAAAAGACGGTGCGCAGTCGTTAAGGAGTTAAAGGGGTTGTGTGAGAATCCCAAAAAAATAAGAACACATAATGAGGTATACTAAATAGGAGCAGTAACTATCCGTCACAATCCAGTGTGTGAGCCACTTACAGACGCTGTTATATCACATATTATTGCTTTCTTGGATCTTTCTCCTCACAGGGTCAGTGGGCGGAGCTACAGTGGCTAGGCGCGATGTATGAAAACTACATATCCCACAGAACCTCATTCCTCCCAGCTGAGCAGGAGTGCTCCGTCCCCTCTGCTACTCACAACGTCAGTACTGCTGCTATCACTGCTGACACTGCGAGACGTATTCATGTGATTAAATAAATAAATATATATATATATATATATATATATATATATAAGCATAGGTGAACGTCTATACCAGTGTTTCTCCAATCCTCAAGACACAATAACAGGTCAAGTTTTCAGGATCTCCTCAGTGTTGCACAAATTACATAATTATTGTCAGTGCATGAAAAATATTGAAAAAAATTACACTCCCCTTTTGCCATTTTACAAATAAAACAATAAAAACACATAATTGTTGTTGCCATATAAAAGACCAATCTATTAAATTATAACTTCATTTTTCACATCCAATAAACACCATAAAAGAAAAAAAATTCCCCCATAGGTGGAGAAAACAAAAATGTTATTTCAGAAAATGGAGCTGCAGCATAAAGTTAAAAAATTGTTTTTATTTTTTTAGACATACTAAAATATAACAAAACTCTACATATTTGGTAACGGTGGAATCATACCGACCTGCGGTATACAGAGAACATATCACTTATACCTAAGAGTATAACACCAAAAAGAAAACCCCCACAAAAATGGCACAAAATTTTTTTTTTTTCACATTCCATTTAAAATGTATTTGTGTTTTTCCCAGTACTTTATATGTACATCTAAACAAGCCTTCATACCACTATACAGACCAAAAAATGAAAGTTATGACTCTTGAAGGGGGACAAAAAAAAGAAAAAAGAAAAGGTTTGGTCACTGAGGGGTTATACATGGGATGTGAGTGCATATGTACACACACACATCAAATGAACATACCATATTCACACAAAATATTTTTATCTCTGGAAAATACTTTATCTCTCTATATATAGAAATACTCTATACATCATATATATCAAACGAAAGATTGATAGATAAGATAGATAGTAGATAGATAGATAGATAGATAGATAGATTTGAGATTGATAGATGGATAGATAGATATGAGATAGATAGATATGAGAGAGAGATAGATATGAGATAGATAGAAAGATATGAGATAGATAGATAGATAGATATGAGATAGATAGAAAGATATGAGATAGATAGATAGATAGATAGATATGAGATAGATAGATATATAGATAGATATGAGATGATAGATAGATAGATGATAGATAGATAGATGATAGATAGATATGAGATAAATAGGGTAGTATGATATAGTATGGAGATGATATATTGAGATAGATAGATATGAGATAGATAGGTATAAGATAGATAGATAGATATGAGATAGATAGATAGATAGATAGATAGATAGATAGATAGATAGATATGAGATGAGAGATAGATATGGATATAAATAGATATAAGATAGATAGGTAGATATGAGAGAGATAGATGGATAGATATGAGATAGATAGATAGATAGATAGACAGAGAGATATGAGATAGATAGATAGATATGAGATAGATAGATAGATAGATATTAGATAGATAGATAGATAGATAGATATGAGAAAGATAGATATATATGAGATAGATAGATATGAGATAGATAGATAGATATGAGATAGATAGATATGAGATAGATAGATAGATAGATATTAGATATGAGATAGATAGATATGAGATAGATAATGAGATAGATATGAGATAGATAGACAGAGAGATATGAGATAGATAGATATGAGATAGATAGATAGATATGAGATAGATAGATAGATAGATAGATAGATATGAGATAGATAGATATGGGATAGATAGATAGATAGATATGAGATAGATATGAGATAGATAGAGATAGATAGATATGAGATAGATATGAGATAGATAGATATATAGATAGATAGATAGATATGAGATAGATAGATATGGATATAAATAGATATGAGATAGATAGATAGATATGAGATAGAGAGATATGAGATAGATATGGATATAAATAGATGGAGATAGATGATATGAAAAGATGGAAGATATGAGATAGATAGATATGGGATAGATAGATAGGAGATATGAGATAGATATGGATATAAATAGATATGGAGATAGATAGAGAGATACATATAGAGCGAGATAGTTATATATATAGAGAGAGATAGATAGACAGATAAAATATATTTTATGTGAATATGGTATTTGATGTGTGTATGCACTATCTCTGCACACTTACTAACAGGTGCACTTTTATTTGAAGCAGAATACTGTCATTCATTACACACAGAGTTGTTTTTTTTATTTTTCACTTCATCAGCTCTGAAGCTCAGGGAAGCTCAGTTGTTTACTTTGTGATGAGCTGATATCGCTGCCCTGCAGGCTGCCATCCGACTTTAGAGGAGGCAGGAGGACTCACAGCCATTCTGTAGCTCCTCTCCAATTCATTTAGCCTCTCCTCTGTATCCCCTCTCCACACTACTGAGCTCCCTGCTTCTAGAAGTCAGTCTCGTGCTCTGTCAGCCAGACCAGGAAGTAACTGTCAGAGCCCGTCCTCTACTTGTACTCCGTGTTCTAGGACGGGTTTCTGCTGCAGAAAGAGCCCAGCGGCCATTTTAATGTACTGCAATGATTCTACCCCAGACAAAACCAGCAGATATTTCTTAATATAGGTATTTAGAAAGTTTTTTATTCTGGCATTTCCTTTTCACATTTACATTTTTTTTCTCTATTCCCGGAGAACTCCTTTAATTCGTCATTCCTGGAAGAGACAGAGATTAGAATTTTTTGAGGGTTTCCTGCAAAGTAGATTCCTCTATGGGCTTATGCAGTAGTAAGTCAGAGTGGTGGGGAAATATTTAAGAAAAGGGGAAACGGGGTTCTTCCGCCAGACTCTAACCTCAGAAGCTTGAACAGGTACCGCCTGTATCAGAGCCTGAGGAGAAAACTCGAACATTTAGTCTCGACTGGAGGTGACCATGATGAGGTATCCAGAGTAAAAACCTTACTCAAGGGATGTCAGTATGACAGGCACGCATCCTTGGTTTTTGAAAGGGATTTTGGCAGGTACCGCTCCCCTGACCCTTACAAGAACTGCAGGATGTCGGTTAGTAGCAAAATAGTCACGGGCCTAAAAGATAGTACAGGATCTCTGAGGAATTCCAGTTCAGAGATCTTGGAAATTGTTAGGTCATTCTACTCTCATCTGTTGGGCAAGAGAGAGCTAAATCAAGACAAATGTTCGGCTTTTCTGGCTGAAAGTATTCCTGAGCCAGGAGTAAACCACTCTTTTGAAGATTTGACAGGCATGATCAGAGAGGAGGAAGTAAAGGGGGCTATTGACGGCTTTAGCCCTCAAGAAGACCCCGGTCCAGATGGCTTAACATCTGAGTTTACAAGACCTTTTAAAGGGGACATCTTGGTTCCCCTCTTGAACGAGGTCAAAAATGAGTGCTTATTCTCTCCGGTACTCTGACCAGGTCTGAGGAGGTCGGCTCTAATCATCCTGTCAAAAGGTTAAGGATCCGTCCCGCATTGAGAACTGGCGTCCCATAGCGCTACTCAATGTGGACAGAAAGATCCTGGCAATAGTGCTTTTTAATAGGTTGATAAAATTTGCCTCTGTGGGGTTTCTTTCAGGGCTGTTTCCTTCTGAGCCCTTATCGTTTGTCAGGGGGGCTTCCAAAGGCCATTGGTGGACTTTTTTGGTGGGGTTGGATGGGCCTGGGCCCCGGCCCCTCTGGGAGGGTCGTGGCCTATGCGGACGAGTCACTCTGTTTGTTCTTCCTCGGAGGAGGCAGATTGGGTGATGGCGGAAGTTGAAAGTTACTCGGAGACATCTGGGTCCAAGATCCCAAACGGGAAAAAGTGTGAAAGTCTTTGGTTGGGAACGAAAGAAACAGCTTTTGACCTTCCGGACACCTTCCCTGTGCCCCAGACGACAATTAAGATACTGGGCATTGAAAGTGGATCATTGGAAAGGGTGGTCTTTAACCCTTAGAGCAGTGGTTGCGAACTCCGAGCCCTCTTCGCTGGCACGCACGCCATGGGTCGCCACCTGCATGTTAGCAGCAGCTAGACGCTGCTGCCGGTATTTATTTTTTACAAGCGCTGCTGCTTGTGTGAAGCCGGGGGCGGGAGTAGAAGAGCTCTGAGCTCCAAGCTCCTCCTCCAGCTCAGAGCGGGACTTGGGGAAAATTTCGGAGGACAAGACCCCGCCGTAGCTGTGTGGCCGGTTTCCTCAGCCCGCATGCGTGTGTGTCTTGTTTCCCGGGTCCGGACTGTCCGCTCTTTGCATAGTTGAGGCAGTGCCGCTCTTTATAATGACGGTTTCTCACCAGTGGGTAAGAAATGAAATAGGAGACAAGTCATTTACGTTCATGCCCAATGAGTCAACAACTCCCCTGTATAATTAATGTCCCCAAAAAATTTTTATATATATATATATATATATAAATTTTATATATTATATTTTTTTTTTTGTGTGTGTTGGTTGTTTGTGTGTCTGGGGTTTAAAAGGGAAAAAGTTCAAATATTCAATTTGTTTACCCCTTTAAAAGGGGATTCCCATTTTTCATAATTGCCATAAAATTGTTATACTTGTGACCTAAAAAAGAGGGTTTCCCCCCTCCCAGTCTGCTTCAGAGACCTCACAAAACCAGGTTGAGAAGAATGGTGAGGTAAAACCCGGCATGGTTTCATTCCCTGTGGTTTTGGATCAGATGGGAAAGGGGGGGGGGGATTGTATGTGTTGTCTGGTGTTTTTATTTTGTATTTGTTTGTATTATGGGGTTGGGGGGTTTTATGTATTTTTTGTATGTTGTTGTATTTTTGTTCTGGTGTATTTGTATCTGTATTTATGTTTGTGTGTTGGTGTATGTGTTTGTTTATGTGTGTGTCTGGTGTAGGTGCTGTATATATGTAGTATGTGTGTGTCTGGGGTATTTTTCGATATATTATTATTTTTGTTGGGGTTTTTTTTTGAGTGTGTTCTGGTGTATTTTGGGATTTTGTATGGTGTGTTGGGTGTATGTGTGTGTAAATTTTGTATGTATTGTTGCTGTGTTGTGTTCGGTTGTATTTTTTTGGGTTTTTTTGTTTTTGTATGTTGTGGTGTCGGGTTTGTTTTTTGTTTTTTCCGGTTATGTTATCTGTATGTTGAGTGTTTGGGTTTTGGGTTTTTTTTGTATGTCTGCGTGTTTCTTGTGGGGTGATCTGTTTTGTGTGTGTGTGTTTGTTTTCTTGTGGTGTTTTGTATTTTGGGATCTGTAAGTGGGTTTTTCTGGTTGTGTGTTTTATCTGTGTGTGTGTTGGTTTTGTGTGTTTCGGTAGGTGTTTATGTGTGTCTGTATCTGGTGGGGTGTGTTGTGTTTCTGTTTTGGTTTCTGTATGTGTTTTTGTAGGGTTATCTGTATTGTGGGTGGTGTGTTTGTATGTTTGGTGGTGTGTGTTGTTGTGTGTGTCTATGTGTGGGTGTATGTGTGTATCTGTGGGTGTATCTGTATGTGTGTGTGTATGTGGTGTGGCTGTTTGGGGGGGGGTTTTGGAAAATTTTATGTGGTGTGTTTGTGTGTATTGTTGTTTGTGATCTGTATGTGTGTGTGGTGTGTATTTTTTTTTTATTATTATATTGGGTTTTGTGTGTTGGGTGTGTATCTGTGTTTGTCTGTTTTGTGTGGTGTTGTTTTTTTTTTTTATATAATTTTATACCCTACACACACCAAAAATATACGGATGTAAAACCCCGTAAAAGATATGTGATTACACAACACACACACATATAATTGAAAAATATTTTATGTATATATCTACACAACAGATAAAATAATACACACAATTTTTAATTACACATAATTAGATACACACACAATATATACAAATACAGAGATACACTATTTATAAACGCAGAAATACTACACAAAAAACACCCCCCCACCAGACACCCCCCCCCACACACACTATTAAAACCAAATAACAAGATATATCACACAACAATAAAAAATACAC
>JAODAL010050724.1:0-27195 GCA_025379985.1 Phyllomedusa bahiana
CAGGGGACGGGAACCCACAGTGTGTCCGGGTCACTGGCTTCAACCAGACACCCGGGGGGCTACTCTAGTCCCGGGGCGACTGTGCACCTTCCCGGTCTGTCGGGTCCCGGTGCCCCGGCCCGTCCACGTTCCTTTCCTTACGCTGCGGCCTCTGCGCAAAACCGCAGTCGTACCTATTTCCTATCGCAACGGTTTCCTTTTCGGCCCCGCGGAGCGCTCCTGTAGCCTCTGTTTACTCACCTTTGATTGCTGCCCTCCTTTTGGGCGCTGCCCGTTTCCCCCTTCCTCTATAGAGGGGGGGGGCCCATTTTCCCTTCCTTTATTCCCAATGTGCAGCGGGGTTTGGGCTTCCCCCCCAATCCCCTTTCCCACCTGTGGTTTATAACCCTTTTTCCCTCAACTCCCCCTGATCCTTTTTGTGTCATGTTGTTTTTTTTATGGTGTCTCTGGTGTAGTCCGTTGCTGTGTTTTCTGATCTTTTTGTTACATCCGGGGCCCAGTGGTCTCTTTGTGTCCTGTCTGTGTTTTTGTGAGTTTCCTTGCCTTGTCTCTCCCTTTTTTTCCGCCCTGGCATCCTTTTTTTCTTGCCTAGTTTACTTATGCCCTCTGTTTATGCTTGGGGTCTTCAGTCTGTCAATTTTTTGTTCCCCTTTACCTTTGCTTTCCCCCCTGTTTGGCATCTGTTTTTGTCCTGTCTTTTTTGTACCTGCAAATATTTACTTCTATCTACTTTGTCTCTGTCCCTTATCCGTTGGTGCCTACTTTGGCACTTCTGGCCTTCTGGTCAGCTCCACTGCGGGACTGCTCTGAGGTAGCACCTGGGGGGTTTTGGGGTCACCAAACCTTCCATCAAAGCTCTGTGAAATACCCATGCCCGAGGGCCATTTGGTTACCCCCCTGGGGGAGCAACCCGGCAGTGGCCCCGTGTTCCACTACCCCTTTCCCCCCCCACTCCGTTACAGTAGATCGGGCCATGGCTCCGCTGACATTTGCCCCTGTTTTTTGGCCCATGTGCGGGTTTTTGTTTCGGCTGTCTCTATGTGTGTGGATTTTTTTTTCTTTTTTGGCAGGTCTTTTGGTGTTTGGTACTGGGGGCCACTACCCAGCTTCTGAGCCCCCCGGGCTACGGCCCTCGCCCGAGTTTTCGAGTCCCCGGGCTTAGGTCTCGCCCACCTTCTGATCCCCTGGTTTTAGGTCTCGCCCTGAGCCTTCTGAGTCCCCGGGCTTCGGCCCCGCCCTGAGCCTTCATCCCCGGGCTTAGGGTCCTGCCCGAGCCTTCTGATCCCCCGTGGCTTACCTCGCCCGACCTTCTGAGCCCCTGGTTACGGGTCTCCCCTGAGCCTTCGAGTCCCCGTGGCTTAGGGTCTCGCCCTGAGCCTTCTGACCCCCGTGGTTTAGGGTCCCCCCGCCCTGACCTTCTGATCCCGGGGCTTGGTCCGCCCTACCTTCTAGTCCCCGTGGCTTACGTCTCGCCCTGAGCCTTCGATCCCCGGGGTTTACGTCTCGCCCTGGGTTCCCCCCCCTTTTTGGCCTAGGCCCCGTTTTCCTCCGGGCACCTCCATTTCCGAGGTTTTCCCCGTACGGGGCTTGCACCTGTATTGGGTTTTGGGGGTTCCCCCCGGATTGTTTTTCGGCCCCCCAGACCTAGGGGAATTTTCCTTTTTGTGTTTGGAGGGGGAGGGGGGGGCTTAAGGAGGGGGGGCTGTCACGGTCCGTGCCACTTCCTGTCCTTTACGCGCGCCTCTGCTGGGGCCGCAGTCTACCTAGTTCCTATCGGAGACTGTTTCCGTTGCAGGTCGCTGTACCCCCGTAGCCTCTGCTTCTCACCTTGATTGCTGCCCCCATCTTGGCTGCTGCCCTATTCCCCTTTTCTATGAGGGGGGCGGCCCCCATCTTTCCCCTTCCTTTAATTTCCCCCAGTGGCAGCGGGGTTGGGCTTCCCCCGCAATCCCCCCTTTCCACCGTGGGGTTTTTAAAACCTGCTTCTTTTCACACTCCCCCGCCGATCCTTGTTGTGTCATGTTTTGTTTATGTTCCTTTGGGGTTGTCTGTTCTGTGTTTTCTGATCGGTTTTTTAGCTCCGGGGTGCCCATGTGGGGCTCTTTTTGTCTCGTCTGTTCTTTGTGATTTTCCTTGCCTTGTTTTTCTGCCCGTTTTCCTGCCCGGGCATGCCTTGGTTTTTTGCCTATTTAGCTTTTGTCTCGCTTGTTCTTGGGGGTCTTCAGTCTGTCCCATTTATTGTTCCTTTACCTTTTTCTTTTCCTCCTGTTTTGGCATCTTTTGTCCTTCTTTGTTTCCTGCAATATTTATTCAGTCTCTTTGTCTCTGTCCCTTATCCTGTTGGGGCCTACATTGGCACTTTTGGCCTGTCTGGCAGCGCCACGCTGGGGACTGCTCTGAGGTAGCACCTGTGGCTGTTGGGGTCACCAACCTTACCACAAAGGGTCTGTAAATACCCCCTGCCCATGGGGCCCCTTGGTTACGCCCCCTCGGAGCAAGCCCAGCAGTGGTCCAGTGGGTCCACTACCCGCTTTACCCGCTCACCCGTTACAACCGGGTGTTCCGATCACCCGACAGAACAGGGGAACCCTTTAATTGCGCTGCGGTAACGCACCGCTGCAATCAAAGGGTTAAAGCACCGGGATGCGGAAGTTTCCCCCACTACCTGGTGCTCGCAGGGGATGCTCTGGGATCAGGGCTGTGTAGTACAGCCCCGATCCCAGCGCAGCTGTGGCGCTGGGCACCGTAAAACCCCGAAATCTGCAGCGACACCAAAAGACATCGCTGTAGACGAACGACCCGCACTAGCTGACGCCAAAAGACGGTGCGCGGTCGTTAAGGGGTTAAAATAAACTCTCAGAAAGTTGGGCAGAGGCTAAAATAGAGAAAGAAAATCAACTTTCCTTTCAGACCCACTGTTCTAGCACCCAGGATTAGTTGCTGGTGTTGTCACAATCAGTGGTCATGTGTCGCTACAGCCAGTCACAGGCCTCAGTGGTCACGTGATGCTCTTACAAGAAGAGACCACTGAGGCCTGTGACCAACTAAAGTGATGTCATGGAGCGGGAGCAGTGGCGGCACAGAAACAGAGCAGATTTGAAGGCGAGTTGTTTTTTTTTACTGTTACTCCCATCCAGGTCTCATTAAAGCTTTTTTAAGGGGTGTTCCCACAATAGACTTTGAAGGCATATGGATAAGATATGCCATCAAAATCTGATAGGTGCAGGTCTCACCTGTGGTACTCTGTTCTATGGGAGTTCTGAGTAGAGCCAAACACATTGCTAAACTGTACTGGGAACTCACCTAGAAAAGAATGGAGAGTCGTTGACAAGTTCAATAGGCTCTTCTTTCTGAGACAACAGTTTTGAGGGCTCGTTCCCCAAGTAGACGAGGGTCCTAGTGATGGGAATGATACCTCTACATCATGACCCCATATCATCACCACATAGTGACTAAATAATACCACCACACCATGACCACATATCACCACCACCAAGTGAATAATACCTCCACCTATCACCACTATATAGTGACTGAATAATACCGCCACTTGTCACCACCACATTATGACTGAATAATACCATCACGCCATGACCACATATCACCACCACATAGTGACTATCAATAAGCCATCAAAGTCTGTGGTGGGAACACCCCTTTAAGTAAATGTAAATCCCCTTTAACAGGTCAGTTATACCGTATGGTGGAAATTAATACAGAAATTTGCTTTATTTTCCATTCCAATTCCCTACAAATAAATGACAAGTTTTCTGAATAAATGGGAGCATGAAATGGGTAAGGTTCTTCTTTAGGGAGAGACACCATGTAAGCATAACTGCTAACTGTCCTGCTTTCATCAGGACAGTCCCGATTTGGGAACAATGTCCCATTGTCCCGGAACAGCTTGGAGGAGTCATGATTTTCAGCCCAGCACCACATACGTCTCAGGGATCCTGAGCATATGCCATGACAGCCGGCAAGTGTAACAGAGCAGTTGGGCCAGGGAAGCGTCATAATATACTCCACTGACGTCCTACCCCCTCACCACAGTAGAGGGAGGTAGGTGATCTCAGTCACCCCCTCCCTCCCCGTGCCCCACCAGCTGACATCTGCTGTGGGGGATGTCACCCAGCTTTCTTGAGCGCTGAATAATCTATGGGTGATGCCCCATCCACCTCAGCAGGCACCCAGTGTTTCATGGGTGTGACTCTGCATCTTGGGATGCAGGGGACGGAATACAGGCCACAGCCTCACTACAATCTCCAGAGGGTTGGTCCTCGGTCTCCCCCCCAAGGAGATTGTGCCTGTAAGCTGTGGACTTACCTGCTCTCTTAGCCCTGCGGCCTAATGCCAACACAAAATACAAACATCACCTTACACACTAACTCCCTTACCACCACCACTATATCACCCCATGAAACCCCATATTTCATCCATCACCCCATGTACAGAGCTGGGAACAGTGAGGATGGTGTTGCAGAAGGAAGGAGTCTAAGATTTTTGTGTGGTTCTGCAGGGACGCGGCATGGCTGGGAGAAGTCGTTACGGTGATCTGGAGCGCATGGAAAAAGGGAAAGAAAATGGCTCCCATCAGAGAAGATGTCACCCGTATCACAAAAGGTTAACTGTACTGAAAACCCCTTAAGCCAAGCCCCGTGTAATTGGTAATTACCCCCCCTTTGGCACGTATGGCAGGAATATTGGGAAACATGAATAGTTTTATTAGGAACATAGGTTGTCTTATTCATCACTATGTGGTGGCGATAGTGGGCATGGTGGGTGGTTTTTTTACACTAGTGGGGGTGATTGTGGCTTTTGGTGTTGTGGGGCATTCATTCACTAGTGGTTGGATATTGGCTGGTGTGGTGGTTTTTTTCTTTCCCCTTTTTGGGGGTGATATTATGGTATTATTTAGTCACTTGTGGGGGTGATATGTAGTCATTGTGGTGGTAGATTCGTCACATGTGGGGGGTATTAGTCATGGTGTGGTGTATGTTTAGTCACATGTGGTGGTATGTGTCATGAAGTGGGGGTATAATTCAGTCATATTTGGGGGGTATGTGGGGCTGTTGTGGGGTATGACAGTCACTATGGGTGGTGATATGTGGTGAATTTTCGTCACTATGTTGCGAAGTGGTCGATGTGGTGGGTTTAAATTTATCACTATTTGGGGGTATATGTGTCAGGGGACTGAAATGGGGGAATATAATAATTACTTCAGGTGCTCAAAACGGGTAAGTATTGAGGCAACAAAGAAGATAATTAAACCCCCGTAATGAATACCTAAATTACAGCAAACTGGGGAAATTTCCCCCCCCATTTACAAAATATCACCCCATAGATACCAATAATAACGGAGCCGTACAAAATCATAATAAGTGACTGCACAGAACATGGCAAAGAGCAGCAGAAAGTGGAGCTGCGTGTATTATACAAGTAAGCCTTATTCCTGTGCTCCATCCCGTAATAATAGTGTTAATAACACCAAACAAAGGCCTGTAATATCCACATATAATCCCACATAGAAAATAACACCTTCAACTTCAAGACCCCAAATAATAAATAACACAAAACTTCAAGTCACCGAGAAACATTTTATTTATTAATATTAATCCAACAAAAAAAAAAAAAAAATGTAAAGACAAAAAAAAAAAACAACAGGTAAATCCCGATTCCGTCAGGCGGCTCAGGTGTTTTCTTCCATGTGATATAAAATATCTAAAAAATAAAAAAATAGAAAATTGGATGTTAAACAAATATAAAACAAACGATCTCCATAAAAGCGTCCATTTATGAGAGATTGGAGTACTGAAGAGCAAAGCCTACAGAAGATGGGCAACCTAGTCCAATAGCAGTCACATGAAACCCCAGATTCCTGCCCTTGGATACTCACCGCTTACTCAATGTGTCTGGCTGTGCAGGCAAAAGACCTGAGGAATCGAGGAAACAAAAACCACAAGTTGTGAGGATAAGATAAGACAGGCCGGTGGTGTAAGCGCGACTGCGGAGTAGACAGGTTGGAGGATGGACGGGGGTGAACGGGGCTCACGTTCCTTGAAAACCCCTTTTCCTTATACAGGTACATGGCCAGTAGCCGATCAATCTCTAAGGACAGTAAAGCATTTAGGGTGGCATGTCCCATTAGGGATGCGCCATTTTTGGGTGTATTTTGCGCACAAAAAATGTTGACGCCCTGTTCTCTATATAAATGAACTGTGGTACACTAAAACTAGGCGCATTATACACCAGGCACAACACATTTGAATGCACCTAAGTAGATGCATCAAATATTCTACAATAGCAATGATATGCTATGCACCAAGATTAGGCGGATCAATTAATACTATGCAAGGTAAACCCAGACAACCATAATTTTTGACAAGTTCTACTCATTCAGGTACACAATACACTCATTTAATGCACCTTAAAACTTGCGTGGTGGCGCCTCTTTTCTGACATGTCGCCCATATTATCTTCTATTAAAATCAATGAGTGTCCATTTAATATAGACACATAAGAATCCTACAGAATGAGAGCTACAGCCCACAGAGAAGTCCCTGATGTACCCAACATGAAGGAGTCCCCAAGTCGGAACACCCCCCCCCCACAACACACTATGAAAAGTTTGGCCCCATAACAACTAATATGGAACAATGACACCCAGTAGAGGAGGCTGTAATAGATCACAGACCCTATACTTCCCGGGATGGGCGGCTCTTCTTAGCTCTGTTGTTGCTAAAATCCAATGTGACGAGATATAAATATCATATTCCCAAAAAAAACAAAGTAACCCAGCCAAAACAACAGAAAAATTTTGTTTGGATATAGTTACCCAAGGGGTTTCAAAAAAGCCGGGGAATAAAAAAAAAGTTAATAAAAAACGGCCAAACCAGCAGTAAAGGTTAATAGGGGTAAAGGGGCCCCCCGGGCCCCCCCCATAAAAAATGGATAATTTTTAAAAAAAACCCCAAGGGGGGCAGTAATGAATTTTTGGTTTTGGAAAAAAGGGCCCCCAAAACCAAAAAAATAAATTTAAAAAATGGGGTTTAAAAAGGCCCAACAGTAAAAGGATGTTTTTTAAATAGAAAGGCACAAAAGAATAGGTATATTAAATTAACAGGCCCAAAAAAATTTTTTGGGTTTATTTTTAGTAAAAATACCCAAAATTAAAATTTTTTGGGGTTTTTAACAGCCCCAAAAACCCCAAAAATAATTGGGGTTTAATATAGAACCCGCCAAAAAGGAAGTAAAAAGGGTTATTAAACAGGGGCCCAAAACGAAAAAAAAAAATTTGGATAAAAGTAATGGGGAAAAAGCCCCCAAAAAAGGGAGTTAAAAATACAGCCCAACAAAGGGATGGATTTTTACGGGCAAAAAAAATTTTGAGGTTAAATAAAACCCAGAAATTAAAAAGTTATAGTAACGGGGCCACAGCAGAAATGAGGTTATATAGAAACGGGGGCCACAGACTAATAAAAGGTTAAAAGAAAAGGGGCCACAAAAAGTAATGATTTTATAAGTAAAAGGGCCACAGACAGTAATGATGGTTTATAAGTAACAGGGCCACAGCAGTAATGAGGGGTTTATATGGTAACAGGGCCACGGGCAGTAATGAGGTTTTATAGTAACAGGGCCACAGACAAAATGAGGGTTATATAGTAACGGGGCCACAGACAGAATATGGTTATTAAAAACGGGGCCCAACATAAGATGGTTTTAAATAGAAACAGGCCACAGCAGTAATGATGGTTAAAATAGTAAAGGCCACAGACAGTAATGAGGTTAAAAAGTAACGGGGCCAAAAGTAATGATGTTATAAGTAAAGGCCACAGAATAATGATGGTTATATAGTAAAACAGGGCCACAGCTAATGATGTTAAAATAGTAACAGGCCAAAACTAATGATGGGGTTAATAGTAACAGGGCCACAGACAGAATTATGTTAAAAGTAACGGGGCCACAGAAGTAATGGGGTTTAAAAAAACAGGCCACGGGCTAATGAGGGTTAAAGTAACGGGGCCCACAGACATTTAAGATGGTTATATAGAACGGGGCCACAACAGTAATATTTTTTTATGGCCTCGCACTTACTCTTTTTTCATGGCTCCCTTGAAACATCGTCTCCACCATCTCCTCCTTTTTCTACAAGAACCCAAAAACAGACAGAATCTTTGCACAGTCACAGGATCGCCCTAGGGGACGTTAAACACTGGGGTTGGTTGTAATAAATGAGGCGCCAAAGTAAAAAGGTAGTAGCCCTATTTTATGAAAGGTAAATCCATTTCCTTTCACAACTCACTGTCTTTTCCACACGGGCCGGCACTGATCCTTCCCCAAAACCCCCAAATAGAAAGTACACCCCAAATAGAAGAATGATCCTGAACCAATAGGAACCCAAGAATCCATCTTAAATCATCTCCTACAACATTTCCCTTACAGCCTCAATGGGGGAATAACCAACCTCCACATTGTTCATAAAACCCGAATGAAAGGGGCCAAGCACCCCCAGGGGCAATTTTTCTGTAGCTGGTGTGTCCCCAATATATATACTCTAATTGAATAAAAAAATTAAACATTGGGATATACAAAGTTCAATTTGTATAAATCACTCATTATATTGATTTCCACTTACCCTTTCTTGTTTCTTTCCTCCTTTTTTTTTTCCTGTTTTTTCTTTTCCCCCTTTTTTCTCTCTTTCTTTTTTTTTTTCCTCCCTTTCTCTCCTTCCGTTTTCTTTCTCTTTTGGCCCATAAGAATAAAACCCCATATTTTATAATAAAAAGGGGCACTGAGTAGGAAGACTCTGTGGATATAGTTTTCTGTAGCAGGGAGGTCTCGGCAAAAGGGTTGGGGTCAGGGGCTCCACCCGCATAAACCCAGCCGTCTTTGTTTAAAACTACATCTCCCATCCCCCGGGACGGTGGGGCTTTTTGGTTTTCCTCCCCTACAATTTAAACCCCCTTCTAGTTCCCGGAAGCCCGGGACACAAGACCCCCATAAACCTCCTCAATGCCCTCATAAAGTACAATGTGCTACAAGAGAGCCCTTCTTATAGATTCAAAATCTGTAGATACCAATAAAAAGTAATCTAATGTCTTCAAATATCAAAAATTCATCTTTCTCCTCCCACATAAAAAAAAGGGCCCTGCAGCCATTTTTGGGTTCTAAAAAATTGGGGAGAGGAAAAAATAAAAACAAAAAAATGCCAAAACGATTATCAGGATTTAAATATAAAGATAAGGGTTTCCCCTTAGCGACTGCTCCCCAAACCCAAAAAAAAAAAAAATCTCATCACTCTACAGAATAGGGAGATTTTCTATAAATACCGTTTTGGGGCCGGGGCCATTGTTTTTCCCATGACAGTCAATGGAGAAAAGGACGATATTGTTTAACAAATATAAAATTTTTTACAAACATAAATTAAAAATTCCCACATGTGCAATTTCATGGTACCAATAGGTCGGGGTTTTATAAGTTTTAAATCACCCCTTTAGCTTTAGGGGCTTTGTCCTTTTGCTGAAAAGGGGATGAGGAAATAAACACAAAACAACAATTTTCTTTAAATTTTTTTTACTAATTAGAAAATACTTAACAGTATAAACAACATGAAATCCCGAAATACTGCTTTTTTATTCCCTCCCCCCCCCCCCCCCGATGTTTCCCTTCCTTTTCCTCCCCCTTCTTCCCTCTCTGTATTTTCCCTCTTTGGCATAAAAAATAAAAGCTCATATACCAATAAAATCATATTTTCAAAGTAAGGGACATATATTAGAAGAGAAAGTTTTAGTAAGTGAAAGGATTTATCTAAATCACCAAGGTTCTGGGGCCCAAGGGCCCCCCAGTTAAACCCGGGCCTGTTCTGACTAATTGTCCCCCATACCCAAAGGGGGTGTCCACGCTTTTTTCTTCCTACAATATAAATAGTTTTTACCTGGAATTCCTCTAAACAAGTGCCCCAAACACCCCCCCCACACCCCCCCTTAAATATATCACACATGGGTGCCTTTTAAAAGTATTATATCTGTACCAAATAAAATTTATATCGTAATAGCCAATAACATTACAATTTATCTATAACCCCCCCCCCCATTTCAAATGGACATCAACACAACCAAGGTCTCCCCTTTTTGACTACATGGGGTCCCCATGGGTTTTTGTTATAAAAGTCCGTTTTCTTAAAAAGCAAAGCAGAGGGGGGCTCGCTACCTTTTCCCCTTTTTTCTGCTAATCTGTACAGAGGCTTTTAACAGAACCTCCAGCCCAGATTGACCAACCCATGCATATTAAGGTAAAAAAGCTTTATTATTAAGGGGTTTGTATAAACCACTGATCACAGTGAAAGGGCAAAATTTACTATCACCGTACAAGATAAAATCCCATATAAAAAACTCTAAAAAATACAGGGGCTATTCTAAAAATCGCCCACCCCG
Organism: Phyllomedusa bahiana; assembly: GCA_025379985.1. Lineage (NCBI taxonomy): Eukaryota > Metazoa > Chordata > Amphibia > Anura > Hylidae > Phyllomedusa > Phyllomedusa bahiana. Next base: position 10,431 of record JAODAL010050724.1, read on the forward strand.
GGAACCCCCCACTTCTCCAGAACGGGCACCTGAACCCGAAAAAAACAAGAAGTGGGGCCCCAGTGGGGTCACTCCCATTCATTTCAAAGGGATTCAGTACTGGAGCGGTTGCATCGCTGACTTAAAATCCTATTGAAATGAAAGAGTTTACTAGCCAGCAGGCCCTTCTCTGTTCAGAAGAGGGGCTTCGGGGGCCCTTTTCTGGAATAGGGGGTCCCCGAGGTAGGATCCCACTTTTCTGAGACTGACATATCCTATTGATATCATCAAGCTGGATGGGACAACCCTTTAAGAAAAAAATGCTAAATTAAAAAAGGACTTATAAATAAACTCACATTGGGATTACTCCCTCAAAACCACAAGGAAAAAGTTTAAAACCTAAATACATAGAAATATAGGTGCTATTCTATAATTTCCCGTTTTAAATGGCCGGGGGCCAATTTCTCTCACCGCCTGATGGGAAAAAAAACAGAAAATTGCTTTTACAATTAAAAAATTCTACTAACAAAAATGATAAACTATCACAATATCAATGGGGGGTTATCAGAAATATTTTTAATCGAATAATAATATACAAAAATAACCCCTAATACTCCCTTTCAATTTTTTTTTTCCAGCTCCTCCCCCTCCCTTTTTTTGTTGCTTCCAAAGTTCCCCCTCCTATTTTCTTTTCCTTTACCTTCGAGTTCCTCCTCCTGATTCTCTCTTTCCCTTTTTCTCCCCTCCTGATGTTTCCCATTTTCAATTTTTTCCTCCACTTTCTTTTCCCTTTTTCCCCTTTCCCTTCCCTTCTTTTTTCCTTTTCTCCCTTTTTTTGGGACAAAAAAACCAAAAAGAGAAAATTTCCCTTTTTTTTACCAAAAATTTAAATTCCCCCCCTTTCAAAGTTTTTTAAAATTTTTTTTTGGGGGAAAAAAATATATTTTTAAGAAAAAAAAGGGAAAAAGGGGCCCTTTTTTTTATTAAGGAAAAAAAGGATTGGGGCTCCCTTAAAAACACCCAAACCACCAAAAAAAGGTTCTGGGCCAATTTAAAGGGGCTTTCCCCCGGCATAAAACCTTTTTTGGCTCTTTTTCTTAGTTTTAAAAAAACTTTTTAAAAAAAAAAATTGGTCTCCCTTTTTGGGGCCCAAGGGGGGTTTTGGTTTTCCAATTTCCCCCCTTTGTTTCTTTTTCTCCTAAATATAAATAGTTCTGTTACCTGGATTCCTCTAACAAGATGCCCCTAACCCCCTCACACCCGCCCTAAAAAGTAATTACTACATGGGTGGCCTTTTTATAGTAGTTATATTTACCAAAAAAATTTTATCTGTAATGGCCACTAACCCGTTACAATTTATCTGTCCCCCCCCATTACTAATGGGCACAAAAGAACCAAGGGGCTCCTAGAAAACAATGGGGCCCCATCGGGTTTTTTAAAGGGCAAAAGCAAGCATGCTGGGTTACCTTTCCTTTTTTCTGCTGGGAAACTGTACGAGGGCCCAACAGAAACCCCCACCCAATTGAAAAAAGACCTCAATGCATCATAAGGCAAAAAAATCTTGATTTTAAGGAGTTAGTATAAACCTACTGAACACAGAGAAGGACAATTCACTATCACCGACAAGATAAAATCCTATACAAAATCTACAGAAAAATAGGGCAAATTCAGAGGGAATTAAAACCTTGGGCCCTGGTGCGAAAAATGAAATGGGGGCCCCCCGTTTACCATGCACCATTACAATGCTGGGATCTTCTTAGTGGCAGGAGACTTTTTGGGGCCCCCCCAGGCGCTCCCGGGAGCGACGCTACCGGGGGCACCCCCGTAGCTACCCCCTGGGCTATTCTATAATAACCCCCTACCTCCCCAACCCCACACCAAATCCCAGGGGGTGAGGGAAAAGCATTCCCGGCGGGGGAGTTTAAAAAAACCTAAAAAGATAGATATGACTGCCTAGCATGGCCATTCACCATTCAGAAGAGAGTTTCGGGAGCAAATTTTGGAAAGGTGCGGGGCCAAGAGGGTTTGGGTCCACACTCATTGAACTGATACAAACCTATTTAATTCATCAAGTCTGGATGGGGCAACCTTTTAAAGGCCCAAAAAATGTTAAATTAAGGATTTTTACAAAACCACACTTGGGGGTTACTCCTCTTAATCCACAAAGACAAATGTAATACCAAAATAAAAAGAAATTTTAGGTTTCCAAATTTTATAATTAAACCCTTTCAGTGGGCCTGGGCCCCAAAAAATGTCTCCATTTTCCCCCCTGATGGGAAAATAACAGTTAAATTTCTTATACAGTTATAAAATTTCCCCTTTCTAACAAAATAAAAAATCTATCATTTAAATATCAAAAGGGGGGGGTTTTTTCAAAACAAATTCTTAAAAACTGAAAAAATAAAATACATACAATTTAACCCCCTGAAAAGGGTCCCATTTTTATATTTCTTTAGCAAAAACCCGCCTTTGTCCAGATGGAAAATCCTCTACTTCCCCAGATGTTCCCTGTTCTACTTCCCCACCTCCACTTTATGCTCCTCCTCCTCCAAAGTTTTCCCCTCTTTCTTCACCCCCTCCCCCATGGGTTTTTTCTTTTACTTCCTCCCAAATTTTTTTTACTCCCCCCATTCTTCCCCCACCTCTCCTCCAGAAGTTTATCCCCACTCCAACCCCTCCTCTTCCTCTTTCAGATGTTTAGCTCGGGTTTTTCTCCACCTCCTCTTTTCCCCCCCCCCCACCTCCTCTTTTTAGAGTTTTAAACTTTTATTTCCTTCCGCCCCGATTTTATTTCTCTCCTTCCTCCCCCCACCCCCTTTTTTCCTCCAATATTTAAAGCTCCCCTTTCTCCTCCCCCCAGATGTTTTACTTTTCTCCTTCCGCACCCCCCAAACCCCTTCCTCCTCCTCAAAAATGTTTTTTGCCCCCACCACCTTTCCCCCTCCCCCAAAAATTTTTCCCCAACCCCCCCCCCCCCTCCTTTCCCCTTCCCCTCCCCCCTCTTCCAAAGTTTTTTAATCCACTACGCCTTCTTTCCCCTTTTCCCTTTTTAAAAAAAAAAGGGTTTTAAAAATTTACAAGAGCCGAAATTAAACTAATGCAAACCCCCCCCATCTTTACCTTGGGACCCACATCTCATTCCGCCCCTAAACCCAAAACCTCTAATTCCCCTTTTCACTTGCACTTTTTTTGAAGCCCAAAAGGAAAATTTTTTTGTTTTTAAGAATTTTGCCGCCATAATGGCCTTTAAAAACTGCTACATTCATTTATACCGCATTTAAATTTTCTGTTTTGGGCCCTTCCCACAAGCCTTTTCACGTCACAGGGAAATTTTTCAATTTATCAATTTGCCCCCAAAATATAGAGCTCTATTTCTGGGGTCTTACCCAAAACCCTTTTCCCCCCACCGTACCTTACTTTTTTCCATAAACCCCTTTGTAAACCCTTTTCCCAAAAACCCCAAACCCCTACCTGAAACCCCCCAAAAAACATCTTTTTGAAATACCCACCCCCCCTCTCCCATCTCTCCTCCCCCGCCAAACCTTTTTTGGGAAAAGGGAAAGGGTGAAACCAAAGAAAATTACTTTAAAATATCTTCTTTTTACAGAAAAGAAGATTAAATCCGGGGAAAAGCTGAACGCTAAAGATTTACCCCCTTTAAACCGAATACCGAAAATACTTTTAAAAACCGCTTTAAAAATTTTTGTTTTTTCCTCTTTAATTTTACAACATTTATAAGTTTTCTTTTTTAAATGAAGCAGTTTTTAGAAACTTGTTTTTTAATTTCGGGAAAATTGTGTTTTTGGGGCATAGTTTTCAAATAAATTACTGGGTGAAATTTTTTTTTAATATCCTTTTTTTTTTTTTTTTTTTTTTTTTAAAACCAAATTTTCATTTCCCCCACTAAAAAACCGTTTTAAAGAATTTTTACAGGTTATTACGGTCCCCTGTAGATACCTAATAAAGTAAGGGGTTTATTTAATTTTTTTTGTTTAATGCCCCAATAACTTTATTTTTTTTTTTTATTTTTTTCTCTTTATTCCCTTTTTTTTTTTACTTTTAAACCCATTAAGCAAGTTCATCCCCCGTTGGGCTTTGGTTTAATGTGAAAATAACCCTTCTTGGATGGGGTTTTGGGACCATTCCCAAAAAACCAAACCCCATCTAGCAAAGAAAGTGGTTTTCTCTGCTTGCAATTAAAACAAAGTATCAGCGTTTTAGACGAGGATGCCAGCTCTTTCAGATCCGTTTCCAAAAATTTAAAAAGTCAATTTTGGGGCCCAAAAAAGCAGCAGGAGCCCTATTAAAAACTATAAAGGGGGGTCCCCGCGCCCTCCAAAAACCATCCAAACACAAAAGCAACATTTTGGAACATTGGGGGGGAGTCCGTTTTTGGATCTGACGATGGGGTGCATTTTGGAAAAGCAGTTTTCGGGGCCAAAATCAAGACCCCCCAAAACCACTGGGGTGAACCCAAACCCCAAAAGGGGGAAAAATAACATTTTACACTTATATTTTAAGCCATTTTTCATGATTCTAAAAACAACCCCTCTGTGGGCAGTAAAGAACAATGTGCCCAAATGCAGGTTTTTTTTACAGACAAGGGGACCTAGGTAGCCCCCAGGGTGACTGTTTTTAAACGTTCCCGGGCCCATCGGTCAATTTGGGAGTCCCATCACCCAGGGGGCAGGGCAAATGCCCTTTTATTTTTGCCCTGGGTACGGACCGCGCCAATCAAAGGGGTTTAAACGGCAAAGAAACCGGGGGTTTCCTCTGTTTCCCCCGCTTTACAAGAAAAGCCCTAGGAAAAGAGCTTGGGAAAATAAGCTCAAAACCCCAAAACCGGGTGCGGGCACGGGACCCAAAACCCCTTTTTCACAGCAGTCTTTTTGGGGTCCTCAAAAAAAACCTGAAACCGGGCCGCCGTCTAAAGGTTTTTGGGCGGGTTTTTGAAAAAAAGAGCCCCAAAGGGTACTTAGTTTCTACAAATTTTTTCCCTTTCAACCCCCAAGGGGAAAGTACATGATTCCCGGTAGCGGGCGGGGCCCAGTCATCAATCATATTATGGGCATCAGCAGCAGCCCTCTCCAAAAGCCAATAAATGATGTATACAGGGGGGCCTGTCACTGTATGTCACAAAAGTGGGGGGGCTTTAAAACCTGAAAATCCCCCACATCCCAAAACCTACCGGGAAACCCTTTTAAAAACCCAAAAAGGATTTTTAAAAGAGAGGAAACCCTCCGCTTTTCCCTCCTATTACCAGATTTTTCCCCATAGAAAAAAACAAACACATTTTTCCTTTAAAGGTTCTTTCATTATTTTTCCTGGAAATTTTTGAAAATAATTGACAACTGGGTGTTAAAAATTTTTTTTTTTTGATAAGGGGGTGTCCCAAAAAATTCCCGACACTTTTGCTTTAAAGGGGCAACCCTCAAAGGGGTAGGGATATATCCCCATGACAGAAATGGGCCAAAACCCCAATTTCCCATGGTTCACACCCCGTTGTCCCATTTATTCCCTACATTTCCTGGGGGAATAACAGAGGAACAAAACCAAAAAAAAGTCAAAATTGCAAACCTCAAAAAACTCTAAAAAAAGTAACAGGAGATAAACAGAAAATAAATTGGTTTGGGTATTTTTAAAATGGGGTGAATTTAAAATTTTAATTAAGTGGGCGGGTCTTCTTGGGGAAAAATACATGGGGGGGATGTATGTCGGGGGGCGGGAGAAGTCTAAAAATGGGGCCCCCCCGTTCGTCTATCCTTTTTTAAACCCCCGGCGCACCCAGATCCGGCGCATTAAAAAGCGCCCGCACAAATTGTAATGCGCCGAATCGGGGGGGAGCTGGAGGCGTCACACTAAAAACCGTGGAAGCTACGAATTTTTTGAATTTTGAAAGGCAAAACCCCGGTTTCATTAATTTCCTTTGGAAAAAAGTAGAGCACTTTTAAAAGTGGTTTACCTGACCAAAAACTAGAAACAAAAATTTCCCCCAAAGAAACAGGTCTTTTCCCCCAAATTTTACGCTACTAAAGCCACAAAAAAAAAAGGTGCCTGATTTGGGAAAAATCCTACATAACGCCAAAGGGGTTTGTTAGACAGACTGGTTTTTTAAGGGAGGGGGGAAAAGGGGGGAGAAGGGTTTTCTGATAGGGGGGTTATCAAATTTAAAGGGAAAAAAGGACGGGCGACTGATGGACTCAGATTATTACATAAAAGGAAAAGGGCCAACAAATTAAAGAAATAACTAAAGGGGGTGAGGAAAAGAAAAGCCCGGGCACAGGGAAAAAACAAAATAGAGCCGAACACAGAACCTACCTGCCACCACTAACTGCAGACCCCAAAAAAAATTCTCAGCTCTGGGAGCTCCTTAAAAAAGGGGTGGATTTCTTTAAAAACCCGGGGGGGGCAAGGAAACAAAAAATAATGTATGCAGAAAGGTTTTTCAGCTTTGATTAACATAAGAAAGGGCGGGGGCAATTTCCCTTTCATCATAAGGGGAATTTGCTGGGTGGATGGAGGGTTGGGTTGATTGAGGGTTTAAAAAGGGGTGAATTGGAGGATTTAAAATTAAGATAAGAGATAGTTGGCCAGAATGAAAAAAAAAAAATTTTATGAGAACAATAAACCAAGAAATAGCTCCAAATTAAAAAAGCTTGGGGGTTTCCCATGTCTCCACTGAAATTTTTTATAAATTTCTATCATCTCAAACCTGTTTTTAAAAGGGGATGAGGCTGGAATTGGGCTCCATATAAAATGTCTGAGTCCCAGAAAATGGAAAGAGCATCATGTGGGCCCAAAAAAATAAGGGGGGAAAACAATATGGGGGTTTCCCCCATTTTTGGGGTTTTTCAGTATTAATAAGTAAAAGATGTTTAAATTTAAAACACACAGAATATAAAGAAGAACCTGCCCAAAGGGAAAAATAAACCCAAAATAAAAATTATTTAATTTTTAACATTATTTTAAAAAAATTCATTTGATTCATGGCGCTGTACATTTCGAGGGGGGGGGGGCCCCCAAACATAAAAAATGTCCCAAATGATACAATAATAACAAAAGAATGACTGTAACTGGTACAGAGGAGGAGGGGCCCTGCCCGCGAAGGCTTTCAATCTACAAGGGGAGGGGAAAAGGGGCAGGAGGGGAAAAGGGGAGACAAATTTTTTTTTGGGGGATACAGGGGCCCCCCCAAGGGGGTTGTAGGGTTTTCCGGGAATCCTGAAAAGGGTTTTCAGGGTTTCTTTTAAAACTTTGGGTTTGGGGGGGAAGAAAAACTGATATGGGTTGGGGCCCTTGGGATTCCAAAAGTTGGGTAAGCACGAGAGAAGTCTTGGGGACGGTTTTTGGAGGACGAAATTGGAGAACCAGAAAAAAACGCCTGTTTAAAGGGGCGGGGAATGCCCTGAAAGGGGGTATCTCGAGAATTTTGGCAGAAATGTATGGAGGGGAGAGGTCATGGAGAGCCTTGTAGGTCAGGGTTAGCAACTTGAATGAATTAGCTGGGCAATTGGTAGCCAGTGGAAGGGATTGACAGAGGGGGAGGAGGTAGAGGAGTAGCGAGGAGAGTGGTGGATAAGACGGGCCAGCAGAGTTGAGATTGGTTTGAAGGGGAGCTAGAGTGCTAGCTGGAGGCCACAGAGAAGGATGTTGCGTAGTTAAGGCGGGGATGCAAGGGCGTGGACAGAGCATTTTTGTGGTGTCGAAGTTGAGGATAACGAACGGATTCGAGAGATATTTTTAGGATTGGAAGCGGTAGTACTAGAGGTGAGGTTTTGGATGGTGTGGTTTGAAGGACAGTGCGGGATCGAGGATTACCCCAAGGCAGCGGACTTGCGGGGAAAAAGTGAGAGTGTACAGCCATTGACAGTGATAGAGAGATCAGGTGGAGGGATATGGAAAGATGATGACTTCCAGTTTTCTCCACGTTTAGTTTTAGGAGACCGGTGAGGAGAAAAAGGAGGGAATTGGAAAACAGACAGTCAGGGATCTGGGAAAGTATAGAGGTGAATCTGGGCGGAGATGTTAGAGTTGGGTGTCATCAGCATTACAGGTGGTAATGAAAGCGTTTGTTGAAGCTATGAGCTGACGAGGCCAAGGGTGTAGATAGATAGAGTAAAGGCCCCAGGACTGACCCCTGGGGACGCCAACACGAGAGTGGGCCGGGGCGGCAGGAGGTGGAGCCACGAGAATGAGAGATGCTGAATGTCCGATCAGAAGCGTACAGAGAGATCCAGGAAAGAGCCAAGTCCGTGATGGCCCGAGGGAGGAGAGGATGTGTAGCAGGAGGGAATGGTCGGACTGTGTCAAAAAAGGCGAGGACAAGTCTAGAAGGAGAAGGACTGAGTAATTGGTGTGAGCGTTTTGGCAGTTGCTAGATCATTAGTGACTTGGTAGGCGGTTTGGTAGAGTGGTGGGGTACGGAAACCAGATTTGTAGTGGGTCAAGAAGTGAGTTGGAGGTGTGGGTGGAGACAGTTGAAGGTAGACGTGTGCTCGAGGAGTTTGGAGGCAAAGGGAGCTGTGAGGATGGGGGCGATAAGTTGGGACAGAGAGGATGGGATCAAGGGATGGTTTTTTAAGGATGGGAGAGACAGTAGCATGTTTAATGGAGGAAGTGAAGATGGCCGAGTCAGCGATAAGTTGAAAAGATGGGTGAGGGATGGATGAAAGTAGCACTAAGGTCTGGGATAAGGATTGTGGATGGCAGTGGGTCAGGATTACAGCTGGTGAGGTTGGATTTGGACAGTAGAGAAGAAAGATTTAGCTGTGTAAGGGGGGGAAAACAGTTAAGGGGAAGGAGCATTGTGCAGATATAGAGGAGGGGACTGTGGGATTTGGGGTCTGAAGCTTTCTCTGGTAAGGTTGATCTTGTGTAGGAAGTGAATGGCAAAGATATGCAAAACATGAGGGTCCCAGTTTTAGGAAAACGGAGATCACTTGTTGACAAGGTTGTTTCTGTAAACCCTATATAATTCACCAGAGGGAAGTGGCCGCCAACCTTTCCGTTCATAGTTTCATTTTTTTTTCCTTCCACCTTCCAAGAGCCATAACTGATTTTACGTTTTTGGCCAACCATATCCACAATAGTGCTTGTCTTTATGTTGTATTTTTATGGTATAATTTAATAGTCATGTGTTGACCAGCTCATTAACTTTCTTAGGGTGTTACAGTGTTCAGATTTCCAGTTGGGGAGGTTGGTTTTTGGGACGGGTTCCCTGAGGTTAGGGTATAGGATTTTGTAGGCCCTTAATGTTGTCAGGGTGTTATAGGGTCAGCTGCCCCCTGTATTTTCTTGCATAACCTGCATGTATATGGAACATGGGATACCATATTATTTGATACTTGTGTTGTGTGTGGTCTTGCGGCTTTGTAGTTGCTTAAAGCCACCATAAGGTCTTTGAGACTATGTTAGCTCCATTTATTTTAAATGTGGATTATTCAGTAAATGGTAAGTTCATTATTTCCATTCTCCATATTGTTGTATTTGTCATGGTGTGGAGGCATGATTCAGTCACTATATGGTGGTGATGTTGTCATGGTGTTGTTTTATTATTCAGTCATATTGTGGGGATGGGATGGATAATATTTAGTCAGGTGTTGTACATTTTTATTATTCAGTCAATATGTGGTGGTGACATGTGATCATGGTGTGTCACTATCTGGTGGTTGTAACGGGTTGCGCCGCGGTCCGTGGTTCGGACCGCGGTCGCACCCGCGTCCACGCAGGGGAGTCCCCGGCGGGACGGGGGGCCCCGCGGAACCGCACTGCCCGGGTCGTGGGCGCCACCGTCCATCCAATCACCTGGCCTCGCTCCCGTACGGTCCTCGCCCCCTCGCCGGCGGAATGCGCCGTGCGCGCCCCCTAAGGAGGCCGTGCGCGTTCACATACATTTAAAGGACAGTTACGCCACGGTGGTAATTGGGGTAATTGGCGGGCGCTGTCCACTATATTAAGTTTTGATTTACACCCACGTCACATTCCCTGCTGGATCTATGTTGCTTCGTACCTTAGCTTAAAGCATCGTTCCTAATGTGTTCTCGCACTACCGTGTTACCAGACCTCTTGCTACGTTTTCCGACTCCGAACCTCTGACACCTGCTCTGAACCTTCCTGCTGACCACGACCACGAACATTGCGCCTGCCCTGACCTTCTGCCTGCCCACGACTACGATTCCCGGACTACGCTTCTGTACCTCGCTGCACCTCGGCCGGCCCACCGCAAGCATGTCACGACAGGGGGGACGACCTGGTAGCCTCACGCCCGGAGAAAAGTCCATACCGCTTTGCAGCCGGGGGCTTTGGTGAAAAACCGGGGGCTACTTAGATTCCGTTCCCTGGCGTTGGGTTACTATCATCGACTTGCAGTGGTCCGGCGGATCACCTACCAGCCGTATACTGTTAGATCCAGCCCTATGGATCCGCCAAGGTGCCCCTGCCCAAGCAACGCGGATCTTACAACGTTGGTTGCCCAGCAGTCGCAGCCAAATCGCACACAGGCACAGCAGTTGGGCCAGCTCTCCGCCATGAAGCATCAGCTCCTCGCATCCAGCAAACAGTCTTCACCTGCGGCCCCGTCGGTGACTCCGGTCTACGTCAGCCATTCCTTTGGCTACCGTGCGGAACCAAGCTTTCGGCTCCCCATACCATTCAGCCTTTGCGGGATCCCAAGCTATGCCGAGGGTTTCATTACCCAGGTGCTTATGCACATTAGAACTGATGGGCGGTCAGTTTTCCTTCGGTGAGGTCTTAGGTGGCCTTCTGTGGGTGAGCCTACTAATCTGGGAAGGCCATGGCGTGGCGACTCCCTACTGGGATAGGAACGACCCTGTTGTCTGCGGATCTAAGACATTTTTCCAGAAATCCGCACCGTTCTTCGAGGAGCTGGCTCGTGCTTCCTCTGCGGAGGACACCCTCTTGAACCTTCGTCAAAGGCGACTCCTCTGTGGGAGGACTATGCGGTACTAGTTCCGTACTCTGGCTTCGGAGCTCTCTGTGGAATGATTGCCGCCCTCTGTGCCACTTTCAAAAGGGCCTGTCAGCAGGGGTTAAAGACGCTTTGGCAGCCATGAGACTCCGTCCTCCCTGTGTGAACTAATGTCATCTAGCATCCGTATTGATGTAAGAGTTCGCATAGAGGCAGAGGAGCTGCGTTCAGGAAAGAGGACACTTGCACGCCCTGTCGGCGTTTCATATGGCCCCCGGTTTTCATTACTGTCTCCTCAAGCCTCTGAGGTGGGAACCATCGCAAGTGGACCGGGCCCCAGTTATCGGAGCAGGAGCTGAAACCTGTCGCGGCCGAACCGGGAGAAGCTATGTCTCTACTGCGCCAGCCCTGACCATTTCCGCAGAAGCTGTCCGCTCACGTCCCAGCATCCGGGAAACGCTCTCACACCTAGGGAGCCGTAGGAGGAGGCGACGGGTCCTAGGTGCATTTCCTCCTCTCCACGTTTGGATGCCAGTGGGAGGTGACTTATGATGCTTGGTCTTCGTTTTCCGGAGTTCTTGCCTTCCTGGTTTCGGGCGGTTGCAGGAACTTCATCCTTAGCCTCATTGGTAGCCCGGTTCCGCATACGGTTAGTCCGGCTGGAGAAGCCGCTGCTTATATCTTCGGTCAGTGGGGAAGCTCCTCCGTTGGACCCACCAGTAACATAACCGGCCGGTGACACTCGTGTGGGGGCTATGCATAAGGAGAAGATCACGTCCATGTTCTGTCCAGTGGCTCCTCGGCGATCCTCTTGGGGATTCCCTGGCTGCAAACGTCACGCCCCTTACGCTCGATTGGAAGAAGTGTGTAGTCCTGCGTTGGGGACCGGAATGCCAGAACTGTTGCTTGGAGGGGTGCCACGCCGGTTGTCTACCATTCTAGCTCTGCGCTACGTCAAGACGTTGCAGGCCTGCCGGCGGAGTACCAGACTTTGTGGGATGTATCTCTCCGAGAAAGAGGCTGACATCACGCTGCCAACACTATCGGACTGTACGACTGTCCTATTGAAACCTCCTGTGCTGGAACCAGTCCACCCGGGGAGGTTCTACCGCTTGTCTGTGCAGAGACTCAGGCCATGTCAAGCCTACATTATGGGAGAATCTGACAGAAAGGATTCATTATAAGACCTCCTCCCCAGACGGAGACGGGTTTTTCTTCGCTGCAGGAAGAAGGATGGTTCCTCCATCCGTGTATAGACTACAGGGGTCTAAATAAGATCACAGTAAAAAACCGAATTACCCTCTCCCACTGATCTCAGGAGCTTTTTGACGCGTCTCAAGGGGGCTAAAGTTTCTTCAAAGTTGGATCTGCGAGGTAGGCCTATAACCTCATCCGTACAATTCGGGAGGGGGCATGAGTGGGGAAGGAGGGCGTTTAAATACCGAGTTGGACATTTTGAGTATCTCGTGATGCCCTTTGGGCTCTGTAACGCTCAGCGGTGTTTCCAGAACTCTGTAAATGTGTCTTCCGGGATCCTTGTACTCCTGGGTCATAGTGTACCTAGATGACATCATGATTTTCTCCTCTGATCTTCGGAGCTCACGGGTCATGTACGCCAGGTTCGCAACGTCTGCGCAGCAATCCGATTGTACACCATGGCTGGAGAAATGCTTTTTCCATCGGACCAGCCTACCTTTCCTCGGCTACCATTAGCTCGGATGATGCCTAAAGATGGACCAGCAAAACTCTCCGCGGTACTGCAGTGGCCCGTTCTGTCGGTTCTTCGGGCATTAACAGCGCTTCCTGGGCCTTACGCGAAAAAATGCATTACCGACAATTTATTCCCCACTTCTCAAACCTTGGTGGCTCTATCGTTGGCCCTTACTAGGAAGAATGCGAAACGGAGAGGCTGGCCTCGGAGGCGAGAAGGCGGTTTGTGGATCTAAAGACGGCCTTCTCAACAGCATCAGTCTTGGTCCGGCCTGATTCGAGAGGCGTTCTCCTTGGAGGTGGTGCCTTCTTCCGTGGGGGCAGGGGCGGTCCTCCACGCAGAGAGCTCCAATAGGCAAGGAAGGTTCTCACAAAGTGCGGTTCTTCTCAAAAGACCTTTTCTCGCGGGCTGGAGCTGTAACATGCCATTGGGGACGGGAACTCTTGGCCTTCAAGTTGCCCTAAGGAGTGACTGACATTGCTGGAGGGGCTCGTCATCCAATCAACATCTTTACGGGACCACCAAAATTTGTTGTATCTTCTGGGACCGGGGGGGCGCCCAACGTCTAAACCCTCTGCCAAGCCTGGGTGTTCTCTTTTTTTTATCGACGGTTTGACTTTCATATACATTCCGCCTGCTGAGGAAGAACGTCAAGGCGGATGCCCTCTCTCGTGCCTCTGGGCCCGGCCGGTGGTCGGTGAAGAAACCCGTGTCAAAACATCATCTCCCGAACGGGTTGGTTCACCGTGGTCCCGCAGGTCTCCAAAACAATCCATACGGGCAAGACGTACGTGCCGCCGCACTCATGAGGGGTAGTGGGGCTTAGCTCCTTGGTGGTGGACGTCAGGAGCTCGAAGTCTTATTGCATACTACTGGTGGCCGACTTAGCACAGGATGTCAAGGAATACACCCCTCGCCTGTGTCACTTCTTGTGCTCGGAACAAAAGTTCCCTGCCACAAGGCCCGCTGGCCTCTTGCATCTCTGCATGTGCCTGAAATCCCATGGACGCACATAGCTATGACTTCTTCACGGGAGTCTACCGTTCTCCCCTGGAATTCGGTCATCTCGGGTGGTGACACCGGTTCTCAAAGACGTACACTTTGTGCCTCTCCCTGGCCTGCAGTCCTGCCCCACAATTGGCTGTATTTTCTTCCGGCATGGTCTTCCGGCTCATGGACTGCCCTCACACATTGTCTCCAGACCGCGGTGTTCAATTTAGTTTCAGTTTTGGCGTGCGGGTTGTGGCTTCCCATCTGCAAGTCCAATGTTGGACTTTAATCGGCCTATCACCCTAAGTTCCAAGGGGCAGGTGGAGAGGGTTTGAAACACGATTATGGTTAGAATACCTGCCGTCACTTTGTGTCCCGGACGTCCAGGACAACTCGGACGAGCTGCTCCCGTGGGCACGAATTTGCATATAACCATTCAGGGACTCGGATGCTGCGGCGTCTCCCGTTCTTTGTAGTCTATGCCGCCACCCGCACCTCCCCTTTCTCTGCCTCTAACTCGTATGTGCCGCTGTCAATGACCCGGTTCGGGATATCAAGGCCATCCTGGCAGGAGGACGCGAAATTCTCTACTTCGGGCCTCCGCCCGTTATGAAAGTATAAGGTGGTCAAAAAGAGGAGAAGACCTGCACCGACGTTTCTTCCTGGGGACCAAGTGTGCTTCTTCAAGATTTGTGCGCCTGAAGGTCACCTAGTCTTAAAATTGGAACCCTCGATTCCTAGGACCCATTAATGGTTTTCGGCAGTTGAACCCTGTGGACATACAAGCTCTGTTTGCCTCATTGTCTCCGGATCCAAAACGCATTGCATGTGTCCATCCTTACAGCCCTTGTGCTGAACCGGTTCTCTCGGAAAATGTGAGCCTTCCCCTGTAGCCGAATCCACTGACATCTTTGAGGTAAAGGACATTTTAGATATGAAAATCGGTCCAGAGGAGAGAAGTTTCTCTACTAGTGGATTGGTGGGGCTACGGACCTGAGGATGAGATCCTGGGGAGACGGAATCCAATATTCCTGATATCGGGACCTCATCCTCAGATTTATGACGGCCTCTAAAAAGGTGGGGAGCGCTAGGGGGGGGGTACTGTAAACGGTGTTGCGATCGGTCGTGGTTCGGAACAGCGGTGCACCCGACGTTCCCCGCGGCGGTGTCCCCCGGCGGAGACGGGGGCCCGCGGGACGCGCACTGCGGTCGTGGCGCACCCTTTCCATCACTCAACCTGGCTTCGCTCCCGTAAGGTCCTGTCCATGCGGGCCGGAAATGTGCGTGCGCGCCACCCTAGCGCCGTGCCTAGGCTGGCGCGTTCGCGGGCGCTGTGGTTGTCCCATATAAGTTTGCACCCACGTTCACTTCCCTGCTTGATCTATGTTGCTGTGCCCTTAGCTAAGCGTTCCCTAAGTGTGTTCTGCCCTACCGTGTACCAGACCTCTTGATACGTTTCCTGCACTCCCAACCTTGCCGCCTTGCCATGACTTCCTGCCTGGTCACGACCACGAACCATTGCCGCCTGCCCTGAACCTTATGCCTTGCCACGGACTACGATTCTCGGACTGCTTCTGTACATCGCCTGCACCTCGGCCGCCACCGCAAGCAAGCAAGTCACGTCAGGGGGGATGACCTGGAGCTCATGCCGCAAGCAAGTCCATCCCGCTTTGCGGCACGGGCTCTGGTGAAAACGGGGGCTACTTAGATTCCTTCCCTGGGTGGGCTTAACTAATCATCGCTTGCGCTGGTCCGGCGGATCCACTACCCAGCCGCTACAGTGGTGATGTTGTCATGGTGTTGTTTTATTATTCAGTCACTATGTGGTGATGATATATAGTCAGGTGTTGCATTATTATTCAGTCACTATGTGGTGGTGACATGTGATCATGGTGTGGAGGTATTATTCATTCACTATGTTATGGTGTGAAGGTATTATTGAGTCACTATGTAGTGGTGATATGTGGTCATGGTGTGGAGGTATTATTGAGTCACTATGTTGGTGTGATATGTGGTAATGGTGTGGCAGTAGTACTCAGTCACTAAGTGATGGTGATATGTGGTCTTTGTGTGGAGGTATTCAGACACTATGTGGTGGTAATACGAGCTTATGGTGTGGCGGTATTATTCACACTATGTGGTGGTGATATTTGGTCATGGTATGGTGGTATTATTCAGTTACTATGGTTATATGTGGTCAGGGGTTTAAAGTGGTATTATTTAGTCACTATGTGGTGGTGATATGGGGTCATAATATGGTTTGTATTATTTGATTTTTGTATAGTGGTATCATTGTTAGTCTTGGTTTTGTCAGTAACGATATGGTGATATTTGCCCCCTGTATAGCAGAATTAATTGGTCACTGTATGACCATTATAGAGCGGTATCATCCATAGAATATTGTGTTACAGCGATTTGTATGGGTTTATGTACATACAATATATTACTTTATATAAATACATATTTATATACCCAGTAATTCCGCTGTTGTGTTGGCGCTGGTCTGCTGGAGGAGGCGGGGCATGATTCTTTTTAGGTGGGGTGCGGTTAGCGGTATGTCCTACTGGGATGTTATTTGGGTTTTGGAGGTGGTTAGAGGCATGTCCTGGTGTAATGTCATTTAATTGGGTGAGGTTGGAGACATGGCCTAAAGTGTCCCTCTTTGCCCTCTCTAAAAATTGGGAGGTATGTGTAAGTGTGTGGAGACTTATAGACCGTTATTTGCCCCACTGTAATTTAAATATATTCAAATGCTGATGGTAAATAAACTAGGACACAGCAGCGCCACCTATTGGATGTAGCGTTCTGTAAGTCACATTCCACCTTCTGACTCACTGAGCCTTGCAATACGAATGGGATTAATACTATATCTTTTATTCATCAGCAGACTGCTAATCTGGGGTCCATCCAATAGGTGGCACTGCAGAATTCTAGTTTATTTCCCATGAGCCTCTTTGAATATATTTTAGTAAATGATATGATGCAGTAAGTGGTACTATTAAAAATACAACTTGTCCCACAAAAAAAGATTTCTATGGAAAAAAATTTCAATGGAAAAAATAAATGGTCGATGGCGTTTGTTAGGCAGGGGTGAAAAAGGCCCAATCCTGACCAAAAAAATTTTCGGGCAGGAAGGGGGTTAAAAAGGGAAGAAAAAC
>JAODAL010050725.1:0-27195 GCA_025379985.1 Phyllomedusa bahiana
ACGTCGCGAAAATTTAAGGGGAAACCGCCCCCCCCCCCGGAGCGATCTGGGGGTCGGGCCGCGCTGCGGTTTCAGCTGTAATATACAGCTGACACCCCGCGCTGATCGCGGCGAACTCTGCTATTAGAGTTCGCGCTTATCCTCAGGACGTATCCATATGTCCAGGTGCGTGAACCCCCAAACGACCTAGACGTATGGATACGTCTAAGGTCGTTAAGGGGTTAAAGGAGTTCTCCAACACTAGAATACTGATTGATACTGACCAACGTGAGCAATCCCAAAGGATCGGCACAATGAAGGAGCCATAACACCTGCAAGCATCACTTTCCTCCTTTTTACACAGGCACAACAGATCCCTTGTGAGCTATCAGTTAGTTGCAGGTAAGGGTGCTTTCACACGGAGCGGTTTTGGTGCGTTTTTTGATGCGTTTTTTTGGATCCGTTTTTTGTATAACAATGTATACCATTAATTGTTTTGCCTTCATGAACAAAAAGCGCATCCAAAAAAAACGCATAAAAAACGCACCAAAACCGTACCGTGTGAAAGCACCCTAACTCTTAACAAGATTTACCCAACTTCTAAAAAAATCCCAACAAGTCTAATAAAATAACGAAACAAACAAAACTCAGCTCTCAATTACCCAATGATTCTGCTCAGAAGCTCTGACGGGCGCTCTGTTCACTAACAGCCAGCACAGGACTGCTGCAAACAATCAGCAGGCTCAGCAGTCATGAGCCATACTACTGGAACCATGGCTCCCTTTGCTAAGCTATGATGCCAATAGTACCCACAGAAAACACTGGTTGGTTATAGAGCCAGCTAGTAGTAAACAGAGAACCCGCCAGAACCTCTGTACTGGATGGCAGGGCAATCAGACACGAGTATCGCTTGTTCCGTTGTCTAAGGGTATTAGGCTGTTCTTAAAAGTTGGACAACCCCCTTGAAGAGCTCTCTGCAACTAGTTGATCACTTACAAGGGACAAGCTGCTTAGCCTGTCTAAAATGGAGGGGAAGTGATGATGCTTGCAGAGGCGCTACGGTTTGTTAATTGTGCCGATCCGCTGGGATTGCTCATGTTGGTTGGTATCAATCAATGCTTAAGTCCTGTAGAACATCTTTAACACTCCACTCCATTCTGGACCTCTATCGAATAGCTGGAGCATACAGCAGCTATGAGGCGTGTCTCAGTCATATTCATGTGTTACTAGAAAGCACATTGGTTTCAATGGGCTCCATGTAACGCTTCATTTTCCCAGTGGTGGCTCTAAGGGAATGATCACACAGAGTTTTTGGATCCGCTTTTAGATGCGTCTTTGGATCCGTATTTCATACCCTAAAGGGACCCAAACACGCATCTAACAATGTGCAGTGTGATTTACCTTGCTTTATATGGAAAACTCGCATCAGTGTTCAGCCGTTATGTGTTCTACATGCGTCCTTCTGATGCATTCAAAGGATTGTCATGTAAATTCTCGATCTGTTTGACGCAGCAGGAGCCCTATCTAAAACTATAGCAAAAATGCATCCAAACGCGCACCTGTGTGTTGGATGCGTTTTACGCAGCGCTTTTCAGATTGAAAATGTTTCCAAAAACGCGGTGGTAACATCCTCTAAGATGGTGAGGGAATGTTGACACAGCAGACTTGACACTGAATCTGCCTCAGAATCAGCATCCAATCCGACGGTGAGCTGACCTCCATTATGCCCTATGTAAAGTCATTCGGGCGACGCCGATTTTCTGACGCTCATAGTTAGTGCCGACAAAGAACTGACAGTCCTTGAGGTGTTTCAGGAAATGCTCATAGGAGTCAGGAATTCCTCATCGTGGCTTTGGCGCTGAGATTTTCGCCATGTGAATGCACCCTATAACATAAGCGGTCACCTACCAATGGTGATATCAGGAAGTGTTACATGACCACTGCAGTGGTGACACTGACTGCCAGTACCAGGAAGAAAACAAGACCAGAGGAGGTGGCGGACGGGAATGGAGTTCAGGACAGAGGGGAGGATAAGACTTTGTCTATTTTTATTATTTTTCTAACTCTAAAAATAAATTAGAAAAATCAAAGTGGACAACCCCTTTAAGGATGAGCAACTCCTTTAAGGATGAACCCCTTTAAGCCAAGATTATCCTAACAAGTTATTTGAAACCGACCTGACAACTCCTTCAATCTAGAAAAAAATGCAAAGTGTTCCCCATAGTAACCAAGCAGGCTGTGGTTTTCTTTTTCTAGAAGCCACTTCAAAAAAAAAAGTCAAATGTACTTGTTTGCTATGGACAGCTCCATTTTTTCCTTAGAAGCTATTTTTTTTTACTTCCCCCTGCCTCCTAGATTACAACCAGGCTTACGCTTGAATAGAGCTGAATACTGGAAGATAAATACCGTTTTCGGCCGGTTAATCTTCCCTCCGGGAGCCATGCTGCTCTCACGTGTGATCCTTGACGAGAACTTCCGGTCTCTCTTGCGTCCCAAGCCTCGGTTTGATAAGGATACTGTTCTGACCAATTACGAGTCAGTATGTAGGCGGGGCCGGCGAGTCGTGCAGGGTATAAAAGCGCTGACCTTGCGCGCTTCCTTCTCTTCGTTGCGTGGCAGGTGAGGAACTATGGGTGGGTGGTTTGGGTAGCGCTTTGTCGCGCCTCCATTTCTTGGCATACAGGGTGTTGTCCGTACCCCTGCGTGTTATGTACGGAGGTAGATGATTTCCGGTGCTATGTCTTCGGTGCCAGCTCCTTTCTGGGCTGGTTCTATCCTCAATCACTGGTACAAGCGGTTACAGGCTCAGTATGGCGCATGCGCATCTCGGTGTAGTAGAAGGCGTGCAGATGGGTGACTTGTCTGTTGGCCGATGCTTTGATCCTTTAGTCCATGAAGAGCTGCTTGTAAGGGCAGAGTAGCCGGGCTATGGAGACACGGGACCTGCCCCTGTTCTGCTGGAAGACCTGGTGTGTGCTGCCCACGTGGTCAGATTGCTGTGAGCCTGATCTTCCCATAGTCCATCAAGATAAAGGGTTTTACCACAAATGAAGATCTGCTGCAAATCGGTTGCATGAGAAGGGTTGTGCCTGCAGCTGTTCTCATCCTGACTATGCACGGAACTTCCATAGAGATTGAAGGGAGTGGCTGTGAGCGCCCAGTACAGCAGGTATTTGTGATAAAACCCCTTTGACTTCTGGGTCACAGACCCCCTGTTGTCTAGTATGAGTGGATCATGTGACCTAACAGAAGCTGCTGGTCAGAAATCATAGGTTTAGTTACCAGCAAGTAAAATCGCAATTTGTAATAGATTTAGGATTACTTTTGGGCTACTGCTTTAAAGGATTGTACCAACAGGTCACCTAAGGCTATGTTCACACGGTGTAATTGTGGGGTGTAATGACGCCTGCAATTACGCTGGGACTTCAGGAGCTCATGCCAATTCCCATGGGGGGCCGACAGCCTCCTGTCCCCATAGACATTCATTACTAGCGGTGTGTATTTGGCGCTAGTAATTGACATGTGACTTATCTCCCCCCCCCCTCCCCGTGGTGTATTGTGCAAGCGGGGAGAGGAGGCGTAATTCATAGTTCTCTATGAAAACTGGATTACAGTGCTTATTGGAACGTATTGAGCGCAGTATGGTGTGAAATACGTTCCCCCTTTTCATCCGTGTGAACATAGCCTGACTTAGTGAAGTGTGCTCACTGGGTTCACACTGCTGGTTCCCTAAACGGAGGACCCTGAGTTTGTTTTTTCTCAATACACTCAGGGGGTGACAGTGGCCAGTCACTAGGTAAAGCTATTTCTCTGGCTCACCTTGTTTGAGGGTTCATGTAATCCACAAGGCTCTCGCATCCCAAGAGAACAGAAGAATGACTTCAAATGAAGGATGATGTGGCATCAGCTTCTAACATAATAATATCCGTGTTATTTTCCACTGCTTTAAAAACAATTAACATATGTGGAGACACGGTGCTTACACTTGGAGGTGTTTTTTCCAAAATATGTTCCTTTTTTTTAAGGGTATGTTCACACGATTAAATAGTAAGTAAGTGTGCACTGTGCGTTCAACTATATGCCAGCGTGTCCCTCTGAAGCTCACTGACATTCATTCTTCCCAGCATCTCTGCGCTGGGTAGATTTGACGTGTTTGTTCTTTCCCTGGGCGTGTATTGTGCTGGGGGGGGGGGGGGAGGGTTGAGAACAGGTAATCATAGTGTTTCCCTGAAAATAAGACCTACTGCAATCTTTTTTTTCAAGCTTAGAAATGTAAGGCCTCCCCTGAAAATGAGACCTATTGGAAGTCATTGCTGCAGCCCCTCATACAGAGCTGTCCTAAAGACAGGTGGGGGGCTGGGGCATGGGTGTTCCTAAGCCCCAGTCACCCTGAGAAACAGCCCTGGGACATTGCAGGTTTGATAAAACCTGTTAGAAGGGAGGTGAAGGACCTGTGCTGGGAGGGTCTTGTGACTGATGTCACCACAGGTCTTTAATACCTATTGGTGTCCCAGGAGAGAAAGTGTGCATGTGAGGGAGAGAACAGAGCAGTGACACTGACACACACCTCAGAGGATAGATGATGGGGCATGCTGTTACTTCTAGTTCTACAGGTCACAGCATAACACACTTGCCATCCTTTGAGAAGTCACTGTAGCTGCTGGGAGGGGAGATGATTTTTATATGGATCTCTGTGCAATTGTGTTGGTCATCTATGCAGGAAAAATCTCCCCTCGTCCTGTGCTGCAGGGAGACGTCCATAAGAATGAGAACCTCTCTCCAGTTAGAGCGCCGTGTCTCCCTGGTTTTGTTTCCATTTTCTCTTCTGGACAGGGACGTCCCCTGGCTGCTGCGCTGCATGAAGGTGGATTTTCTTTCTTGCATAGATAAATGACTGATGCACAGGGATCTATGTATAGAAAAATCCTTCCTAGTTACATACAAGCATTAATCAGATGAGTCTATAGCTGTAGAATGTACAATGTGACGCTTTGCCTGGGTCGGCTCTTCCAGTCACAGCCGGGCTCTCCCACACTTTAGCGGCGTTTATCACTGTACACTGCAGTCCCTCGCACATGCACCACCAGACTCTTCCTAAAAGTATGATGGGACCTGGCCTGAGATGCTGACGTATAAGCTTTTTTTTTTTTTTTACATAAATGTAGTCATGAAAAAATAAGACATCCTCTCAAAACAAGACTTGGTTTAGGGGTAACCATCAATGACACTTATTTTTGGGGAAACAGGGTAGCTGTCAATGAGAGCTGTGAATTAAGTGTAATGTCAGCCCATACTTTGGGTGTATTGAAGTGCAATTAAGTGCTGAAATACAAACAGACATTGCACTGTGACTATTCCCTAAAGCATTGGAAAATAAAACTTCTCTTAGAAGCTGTGGCCACACTGCTGAATTGTATACTTTGTTTGAAGTAGTAGCTAAACATATGCACTGGTGCTTTTAAAGACTTCCTTGTTATGTCTGTTTGTATGGTCTCTATGTATAAGCACGGTCTCATCTAATTGTTTTTGTGTTTTCAGCTTCTTCGTGGTGATTTCTCATCTTGTGACTTGGCCAGTGTTGGACTATGAATACGGATGTGGATGACCTGAGTTCTGGTTTGTATCTGTCATATGAAAGGGATAACGGAGAGATATTTTGATGTGTAACTGCAGTCCAATAACTGGTGGTTCACTGTGGGGCCTTTAAAGATAACCTGTCACATAGTTTATGCCCCGTGCTGAGGACAGCACAAGCTAGTGACAGATGTGCTGTGTCCCTTATTCTGTAACCATCGGCAGGCAAGGTCATGTTCACAGTATTTTGGAACCATCACTGAGTAGTATTGATGGATTTCCTATCAAAGGGTACGAAGGTCACTGGTGAATACTTCACTGCTGCAGAAATTGCAGGAGGCCATCAATATCTATAGACGTGGCATGCTCACCAAAGGTGTTTGTCTTCTGCAAGACAATACACCACTTCATAACTCACATGTTGCCCAAATGGAAGCATGCTCCTCTGGCTTTGAAGTTCTACCGCATCCCCTTATTCACCTGACCTCGCACCATCAGACTTCCACCTCTTTCCGGCAATGAAGTTATTTTTGGAGGGCAAGCATTTTCCAGATGGTGAGACTCTGATTTCTGAAGTCACAATGTGGCTCTTGGAGCAACCTGCTGACGTCTACAAGCGAGGTGGGAGAAGTATCCTTAGGTGGCACCTATGTAGAGAAGGACTAATAACTGCTAAGGTTCATTGCTCAGTCCACAGGATGTGGGTCACAGGGAATTTTTGAACACCACCTTGTATGTACATGGTCTCATCTCACTGTTATTGTTTCAGCTTCTTTGCAGTGAATTATCTTGTGGCTTGGCCGGTGTCGGAGTGAATACTGATGTGGATGATTCAAGAGTTCTGGTTTGTATCCGTGATATGGAAGGGATAACAGATACTTTGATCTGTAACTGCAGTCCAGGACCTGGTGATTCACTGTGGGGCCTCTTGACTATCTGCAGCTTCTTTGTAGGTAACATATTGTTGGTCCAGTAGTGAGTCTAGCAGGTTTAATGGTTTTTGCCCCTCAAGTCAAATGCCTGAAAAGTAGTTAATCACCAGTACATTTTTTTGGGGGGTGGGCCTCGTGTTTCAACAGTCATAGCTTTTTTTAATGAGTTACATGAAGTCTTTTATTTGGGACAAGTTGTACTCTTTGGGGAATAATTTATGTTCACTTATAAACTAATTAGTTTTTACCGTACACATTTAAGCTGTAGACTTAATCTAACAAGTTATTACAGTTGTCTGGATACCTAATGTGTAATGTATGCACTTTTCTGCACTTTTTTAAAGCACATGAAGGGGTCAGTCTTTTTTTACACTTGGTAATGTATTAGCATATACATATTCTAATACATTATAATCTGTCAATTTGACAGGCAGCAATCAGGGCAGCAGTGTGCCCTGATCACTTGCTTGTTACAGACAGCACTGGGCCTACTTGGTACCCAGGGCTGACTGTGCAGCCATTCCCTGGGCTCTGTCAGGTCACCAAAAGTCCCAGTCACCTGACAGAGCAGGGAAAAGCCCATTGCACTGCAGTCACAAACGACAGCCATCATAGGATTGAGTGCCAGGGAGCAGAATTTTCCCTGCCTTTGGCACTTGAGGCAGTGCTGGGAGCTGCAAACTCTAAAGGGCCTACTGCCAATATCCCTGGTGGAAAGCTACTAACTTTTAAATGTCCATGAGTGGTATAAATTGTTAAGCTTCTGTGTGCTGTAACTTACCTCTGTTGCAAAGTACTTCAATAAAGTTTTCTTGTTAAAGAAAAGGCTCCTTTTTGTTGTTGCTACAGATTAGTGTCTGGTATCCACCTTTTCAGTTGGTTTAGTGAGGAGTGATTACATAAATATAACACTATTTCTAAAAATTTCTACTTGCAGGGTTTTGTTCCCCAAAATTATTTTAATGAAAGGAACAAGTAATGTATAGAAAAACTACACTACAGTACATAAGTTGTGACTACTAGTGTGCTGGGGTGACATCTAAATGAAGGGCTTGTGCCAGACTATTTAAAGGGGTTATGATGTCAGATGGATAGCTGATAACTGATTTACTAAAATGTGGGCTGTAATTTTACTGACTACTTAGGCTGTGTTCACACAGCTTATTCCTGGCGGATTTGTGAGCCGTATTGAGCTCACAAATCCGCCGTGAATAAGGGACGGGGGTGGGGCCAGAGCACGGCGGGGGTGCCGCTCTCGGTCCCATAGACAATGCATTGTTTACGGTGCGTATGCGCCGTAAATGTGCATGTCATTTTCTCCCCCGCGGCGGATTCGCTGAGCGGGGAGGAGCGACGGAATCCACTGTTCTCTGAGAGCAGTGGATTACTGTAATGACAGGGACAGATTGGCGCCATATTGCAGCGCAAATCCAGTGCGGAGTACGGCGCCAATCCGTGCCCAAATAAGCCGTGTGAACGAGGCCTTAGTCTTTGAATGGAGCAAGGTTTCAACAGGTCTGGTGTATGGGACTGAGTAAGCTAGAGTACTGCCCTTGTTAGTGACTGGTACAGATGCCATTGATCAGACATCATCTATCCATGGGTGTGGTGGCACAGTTTTACCATGCTGTAATAAGTACAGGTAGCTTACAACTAGCTGCGACCCAACCATTTATTATGCATGAGAAGATGGCTGCAGCTTGTAGCCATTCTCTCCATTCCCTTACATGGAAGTAATCTCTACAGCACACTACTTCATGGTAAGACCACTTTAAGCTAGAATGTATGACATCTTGGACACCTTATAGATCTAAAAGGTCTTCATACAGTAAGTTTTTCACTGAAAATGCTGTGCACCTTCTAAAGCAGTGCTATTGCAGGCGGATTGACCCAAGTTTATTAAACAATGGGAATAGTAAAAAACAATATTGAAATTTTTTTGAAACTTGTATTAAAGACAAACATGGGGGGGGGTCTCTGAAGAAAAAAATGCAGCTTGTGCAGTACACCCTGGATGAACATTTGGGTAGGTTTTTCCAGTGCAAAAGACTTCTTAGGGCTTGTCCCTACAGCAAGTACTTTCAGTCTGGTTTATGGATTGCACAAATTTTCTGCCAGCTAGCTTTCCTAAAAACATAGAACATGTTCATTGTTCTGCTTGACTCTGGAAACCAGTCAAGTCAGCCTCTCGCCTAAAATTAGAACCAGTGTCTAGTCTTTGCTGTGTGAATGCATCCTTAATATCACTCACTTCGTGGTTTCAGTAACATGCAGTTTTGAACATATTAACAACATTGTTAAGGTCTTGTTCACATTTGCATCAGAAGTTTACCTTAACATTGTGCGCCATGTATGACAACAAAATCGTGCTGTGGTAGCTTTTTTAATTTTCCTTTTTGAAAATGTATCTTCACATGGTGCAGTTTTAACTGCGCTCCAATTAAATGGTTTTATTAACAGCAACCTTCTTTCACTTATAAACAGTTTGGAAAGTGGGTGATCAGTTAGTGTGATTGTAATACACATGACTTCAAACATTCATTGATCGCTTAAATGAAACATCTTTCTTAACAATTTGGTAATAAAGGCAGTTAAAACTGTGCTGTGTGAAAGCACCCATGTGCAGGTTTTTTTCTTGCCATCACCAGAAATAAATTAAGGGAAATGTAAAGGAATTACTTCTCCCTGGATACAGCACTGTTCAGACATCATAAAAGAAACTGCATTGATCTTAAAAGAAAGTGTAAAACTTTCCTAATTAACATCCTTGGTAAACATTTGGAGCTCATCAGCAAATGCTACCCAACCTCCTCCAATGAGCATGACACTGGAAGGACAATCTGCTGTATCTCCTGTCATGTCAGAACTTAAAGGGGTTTTGCCAGGATGTGAGTTCATTACCTCCTTATCAGCACAGAGTAGAATATAAACAAATCATGAATGCTGCAGGGGTGAGAGGGAGGGAGGAATAAGGGAGTATCAAGGTAACTCAAATAATAACATTACAACAGTGGATAATCTATACAGCAGACACAGGCTCATACACTGCACTTTCTCCACAGCCCCTTTAAAGCTCATTCATTTTCCCTGTTATCAGATAAGTGTTTCTCACTAGCATAGCCAGAATAGCTCTTGTCAGCTCTCCTGGTTGTGTCTAATGCAAACATTCAGGTAACTAAGGGGGACTGAGAAATGCTGTAGCTCTCAGAGGCCTCACTTTTTTTAATCACATATATTTAGAAATGTGATTAAATACCCATTTTGGAGGATCCCACGGCCACATTACATCATGGCAAAACCCCTTTAAAGAATCTTTAATTTTTTTTGCATATACTACTGATTTTGGAAACAAAAGGAACCACTGAAATGTGCACTGTATAAAAGTGGTTTTGTTTGTGCTAGCATTTCAGGTAGTGATATCTAGCCTTAATTGATAGTATATTCATATAATGCACCTTCTTTCCCTAGGACCATAGTCTGTCCTGTACATGGAATAGTCCAACTGTGAAAAAATGGGAAGGATTTTGCTCATATCCAAACACTGTGTGATGATCTGGTGCTCAATAAGCGGTTTATGATCATGTTCAATTTTGTTACATGACTATTAAGACATCAATAGGTCCGTCGCGGCTATAGCAGCGTTTTTAAAACTGGATTTAGCCAGCTTTATTCTTTACGAAAATGGCAATATCTACCCTAGCCTCTAACCATTAACTTCCCTTACCAACCAAGGCAAGAAGCCTACTGCACAGCACCACAAACTGTAGCGTTTATTGGTGTTCTCTGGTCCTGTCTTCCAAGTGTCCTCAGCACCTGTTAAGCTGAGAGAGTCCTGGCTCTTAAGCTCCCATTGGACGTACCTGTACGGCTTTAGTGGGATTTGACTTCCTGTAAATTGACACACAGGTACGTCCTGGACATTGTGCGGGCTCTCAAGAATGGCCTGCACGATTGCAGATGAGACCAGACGTATATTACAGCTGGCTCCATCACCCGCCACCAGCAGCTAAGGAAGAGATGGAACTCCCTCTGTCCCCATTGAAGCACCTGTGGCACGATCGTGGGGTTGACAGTGCGTCCCGGCTGTCTGTGATGTCACTATAAAGATTGACAGTTGCCATGGAGAGCAGTACACAGCAGTACTATTCTCCAATGTAATAGTGATCTGAGGATCACTGACACATTGCCCTCATGGGAAAAAGTACAAAAAATAAAAACATGAACACCACCATTTTCTCCTTTACACTTGACAATCACCCAAAAAAGATAATTATACATATTCGGAATCGCCGCATGCGTAACAACCTACCTTATAAATCTGTCACGTTATTGAATCCAATTGGTGAATGCCTAAAGAATTGCAATTTTTGTTCATACCGCAGCACATAAAAAGCGATCAAAAACTCGTATAAACGCCAAAGAGGTACCAATAAAAATGTCAGTACATCAGAAGGTAGCGATGCACAACTATTTTACACAATAAAAATACTTATTTTTAAAGCACTTCAGCATAAAAAAAACAACTTATAAATGGGGTATTGCCGTAATTGTCTGGACCCACAGACTAATAATAACTTGTCACACAAACTGCACGGTGAGCAGTATGGAAAAAAAAAATAAAGCTGCGATTGCAGGTTTTTTTTCACCCTGCCTTCCCCAAAAAATTAAAAGCGACGAAAAAGCCTTGTCAACCAAAAATGATACCAATAAAAATGTCTATCCTGCAACAAACAAGCCGCTACACAGATCCATTCACAGAAAAATAAAAAGTAATGACTCTCAAACTATGGCAATGCAAAAACATATTTTCCTTTTTGAATAGTAGTTTTATTTGTGAAAAAGCAGTAAAACACACACAAAAAAACATACAAATTTGGTATCGCTGTACTCTTATCGACCTGCTGAGGAAAGCAAGCATGTCATTTAGACCGCTTGTGGACTGCTGTAAAAAATAAAAGCCAATACCAGGATTGCTGTATTTTGTTCAAAACACCTCACAAAAACCTAGATAAGAGCATCATATAAACCTCAACCTCATACTGGTACCCATGAAAATGTCAAGTCATCCTGCAAAAAACAAGCCCTAATCAGCTCCATATCCACAAAGATTAAATAACGTTATGGCTATGAGACTGATGACATAAAAACACAATTTTTTACATACTTATTTCTATTGTGTAAAAGTAATAAAACAAACTATATAAAATTTATATCAATGCAATTGTACCGACCCGCATAAAGTTAACCTATCATTTATACCGCGTGGCGAACGCTCTAAAAGTTAATCCCAGAAAAACAATGGCAGAACTGTGTTTTTTTTTTTCCATTTTTATGGCACAGTGCTAAAAAAAAAAAAAACTTATGGAATAGCAGTGCGCCCAAAATGCACAATACATCCCTAGATGCAAGCCATGAGGGGTGTTCAATCCAAAATGTGGTGACTTCTGGAAGGTTTCACCTTTTCTGGTACTTTGGGAGCTAATGCGACATGGCACCCACCAAAATCTGTATTCCAAATAGCACTCCCTACCTCGTACGTCCTGCCATGCACCCAAACAGCAGTTTGCATCCACACATACAGTAAAGTCTTGCCAAACTTGGAAGAAATATTGTAAACCAATTTTGGGGTGCTTTTTTTCAAGAATCCTTTGTAAAAATTAAACATTTTCAGCTAAAATTGCTGATTGTTGAGAAAAAGTTTTTTCATTTTCACAGCCTTACGCTAAAATTTTTTTTTAAAGACCTGTGGGGTTGATATACTCACCCCAGGATATATTCCATAAAGGGTGTAGTTTCCATTATGGGGTCTTTTATAGGGATGTTTATTAAGTTTTTGCACCTTAGGGTGCCTACGAACCTGGAATGGCTCCTTCAGAAAATCTGAAAATGAGACCCCATCTAAGTCACATCTAAAATACCAAAATGGTACAATAGGAAGTACACATGAGGCTGCAAAAAAATGCCCCCTCACTCAGGTCCATAGGTGGAAGTGCAAAAAAGTTATTGGTCGCAGAAGTGGCCCTGCAGTGTGAATTTCAAATACTGTACAAAGTTTGTATTTTTTTACGGTACCAAAACGTAATGGAAACCCTACATATTTGGTATTGCTGGAATTGAATCAATCTGCAGAATACAGAGAACACCTAATTTGTACCAGAGAGTGAATGCTGTAAAAAAAAAAATTACTCAAGTTATTTTTTTTTTTTTTCACAATTTGACCCAACTAAGAGGTTTTCGGCGGTTTCCTAGTAAGTATATTGTATGGTACAGTGAATGACACCATCAGAAAGTACATCTTGTCCCTCAAAATAAAAGCCCTCATATGTCTGTGGATGGAAAAATAAAAAAAGTTATGGCTCTTGGAAAGCGAGGAGGAAGAAATGAACGTGTCAAACCCCCCCCCCCCCCCCCCCCCCAAAACAAAAAACTGCTTGGCCCTTAAAGAGAACCTGTCACATAGTTTTTGCCCCCCTGGCTGAGGACAGAGCAAGGTTGTGTCAGACCTGCTGTATCCAGCGCTGTGTCCCTTATTCTGTAAGATGCTGGAGTTTTGGTGTATTTAATGCTCAAATCTGCAGTTTTCAGCCAGAAGAGTCATTCAAAGAGTCCTTCAGTGTCGTTTTTTTTTCAAACCCGGCCAATCGGAGGCTAGCCCCGCCCACCTCAACTGACAAACCTATTACTTTGAATAGGTAGAAACGTGAATAACTGTCACTGGGCGGAGCTAGCCTTTGGTGGGTGGAGCGAACACCTGCTCATGAATAAGATTTGAGGGGTAAATGCTGTAAAATTGCTGCATCTTCCAGAATAAGGGACACAGCGCTGGAAACAGCAGG
This sequence comes from Phyllomedusa bahiana, assembly GCA_025379985.1. Taxonomy (NCBI): domain Eukaryota; kingdom Metazoa; phylum Chordata; class Amphibia; order Anura; family Hylidae; genus Phyllomedusa; species Phyllomedusa bahiana. The sequence continues at coordinate 13,322 of JAODAL010050725.1, forward strand.
TCTGACACTAACTTGTGCTGCCCTCAGCAAGGGGGGCACAACCTATGTGACAGGTTCCCTTTAAAGGGTTAAAGGTTAGCCTAATTAACTCAAGCTCTGAAGTGAAGTTAAACTTATCCCCTCTCTCAGCCATGTCCTTTCCTAAGTCTTCAACTCAAAATACATAGCAGGAAGGGATATTTCCCTGCTTTACGCAGTCGTGGCAGAAACATGTATTTCTAAATCTACGCTGCCGCAGCTGGTGCCTGCTTAACTTTAAATCTATCAAGAGCCATTTAACTGGCATAATGTACGTGCCTACAAATTGTCATCATTCTCCACACGTGCCTAAAGCAAGTTCCTCAACCTGTGACTCAGACAGCTGTTGTCAAACTAGGCCTTGGCGTTGCAGTACCAGCACGAGTGGAGACCACAGCTTTATGAAGTTGTCATATTGAACTGAAGCATTTAAATGTTTCCAGAGCTGAATATCTGTACTATTGATCCACAGACCAGTCTCACCTCTGTTCCCGATGTTCAGGCTTCAGCGCATACTATTGTTATCCCTGCGCCAAACTCTAGGACAACGATTTGGAACAAATGGCGACAAAACACATGGAGGTTGGTATATATTACTGGTTCTGTTTTTAATTTAAAAACTGCTGACTAAATATGTAATACACATATGTAATACAGTGGGGAAAAAAGTATTTAGTCAGCCACCAATCGTGCAAGTTCTCCCACTTGAAAAGATGAGAGAGGCCTGTAATTGACACCATAGGTCGACCTCAACTATGACAGTGTCTGATTTGGAAAGAATTATGGTGGAAAATAAATATTTGGTCAATAACAAAAGTTCATTTCAATACTTTGTTATATATCCTTTGTTGGCAATGACGGAGGTCAAACGTTTTCTGTAAGTCTTCACAAGGTTGACACACACTGTTGCTGGTATGTTGGTCCATTCCTCCAATCAGATCTCTTCTAGAGCAGTGATGTTTTGGGGCTGCCGCTGGGCAACACAGACTTTTATTTCCCCCCAAAGGTTTCTATAGGGTTGAGATCTGGAGACTGGCTAGGCCACTCCAGGACCTTGAAATGCTTCTTACGAGGCCACTCCTTCATTGCCCTGGTGGTGTGCTTGGGATCATTGTCATGCTGAAAGAACCAGCCACGTTTCATCTTCAATGCCCTTGCTGAGTTTGCACTCAAAATCTCATGATACATGGCCCATTCATTCTTTCATGTACACGGATCAGTCGTCCTGCTGCCTTTGCAGACTAAGGCCTCATTCACACGACTTATTTTGCCACGGATTGGCGCCGTACTGCGCGCCGGATTTGCGCTTCAGTACGGCTCCAATCCGTCGCAGTCATTACGGTAATCCACTGCTCTCATAGAGAACAGTGGATTCCGTCGCTCCTCCCCGCTCGGCGAATCCGCCGCGGGGGGGAGAAAGTGAAATGCACATTATTTATGGCCCCGCCCCCGTCCCGCCCCTTATTCCCGACGGATTTGTGTGCTCACAAATCCGCCGTGAATAAGCCGTGTAAACAGGGCCTATCAGCCCCAAAGCATGATGTTGCCACCCCCATGCTTCACAGTAGGTATGGTGTTCTTTGGATGCAACTCAGCATTTTCTCTCCTCCAAACACGACAAGTTATGTTACTACCAAACAGTTCTACTTTGGTTTCATCTGACCATATGACATCCTCCCAATACTCTTCTGGATCATCCAAATGCTCTCCAACTTCAGACGGGCCCGGACATGTACTGGCTTAAGCAGGGGGACACGTCTGGCACTGCAGGAGCTGAGTCCCTGGCGGCATAGTGTGTTACTGATGGTCGCCTTTTTTACGTTGGTCCCAGCTCTCTGCAGGTCATTTACTTGGTCCCCCTGCGTGGTTCTGGGATTTTTGCTCACCGTTCTTGTGATCATTTTGACCCCACGGTGTGAGATCTTGCATGGAGCCCCAGATCAAGGGAGATTATCAGTGGTCTTGTATGTCTTCCATTTTCTAATTATTGCTCCCACAGTTGATTTCTTCACACCAAGCTGCTTGCCTATTGCAGATTCAGTCTTCCCAGCCTGGTGCAGGGCTACAATTTTGTTTCTGGTGTCCTTCAACATCTCTTTGGTCTTCACCATAGTGGAGTTTGGAGTGTGACTGTCTGAGGTTGTGGACAGGTGTCTTTTATACGGATAAGTTGAAACAGGTGCCATTACTACAGGTAATGAGTGGAGGACAGAGGAGCGTCTTAAGAAAAAAGTTTCAGGTCTGTGAGAGCCAGAAATCTTGCTTGTTTGTAGGTGACCAAATACTTATTTTCCAACATAAATTACAAATAAATTCTTTCCAGATCAGACAATGTGATTTTCTGGATTTATTTTCTCATTTTGTCTCATATAGTTGAGGTCGACCTATGATGTCAATTACAGGCCCCTCATCTTATTAAGTGGGACAACTTGCACAATTGGTGGCTGACTAAATACTTTTTTTCCTCGCTGTATGTACCTGCTTCCTGATATACCCTTTTCCTAGGATTTGTTACACTGTATAGTACCTGATTTTTAAAGGGGTATTCCTATCTCATTGATTAGCTTTAAACATGTAGGCAAAAGTAAAGACTATTACAAATATATTGCTGTTCCAATTTTGCCTTATTTCGGAGTTAGAGCAGTTCTTATCTCCTGCTTGTGGCCAGGCTGGTGATGTCACTTACTGCTGTGTCTTATCAGCAGTGCCGAGCTTGGTTCTCAGTCTCTGATCTTATCTTTCTTCTGAGAAAATTAAGCCTTTGAGTAACTGACCTGGGAGCAGCCTTGTACCATCCTGTCAGGATTGCAATTCACATTTATGTGTAATTACATCAGATATAAGAGTCACTCTGCAGTTAACAGTGTGTCTTGGCAGCATATAAGTTGTACTCTGTCACTAGAAGCTTCTTCTCTTGACAAATACAGCTCTGCTAGCTTCTATTCATTGTCAGACATCCTGCATGGACAGTGTCCTTGTTTTTTACTACCTCTCTTTCAGTAATGTCTCTAGCAGGCTTAGCTAGGAATAGAGCTATGTCAATCACTGCCATAGACCCACCTAGAGCCTGCACAGGAAGTAGGAACCTGAAGAAACTATGAAGAGTGAAAACAGCTAGATGGGACAACCCCTTTAAGCTAAATGTATTTGGTAAATGGGTCCAAAGTAAATTATATTTTAAAATTACTTAAAAGAACAGATATTTTAACATACTTTTACTCATAACTGTCAGGTGATGTATGCTACCCTATATAAGAGTAGGATGTGATAGGTGGAGAAAGACTGAGTTATGTGATACATAGGTTTATATAAATTTGAAGCAGGATTTCTGAGTAAAAAGCAGTGTAAATCCAAAAAGTACTGCTTATTTCACCCACATACAGTGATTGACAGCTTGCGCTGCACACACACTGATACATGGAAAGCTGTCAATCACTGGGCATATTAGGCATAATTTCTCTATCTCTCTTAAGGAGTCCTACTAGGATTTGGAGCAGGTATTCTGAATAAAAAGCAGTGAAAATCCTAATAGGGCTCCTTAACGACTGGTCACCGACTTTTGATGTCTGCTGGTGCGGGTCGTTTGTCTGCAGCGACGTCGTGTGGCGTCGCTGCAGACACCGGAGTTTGCGGCGCCGCAGCTGCGCTGGGAACGGGGCTGTACTACATAGCCCTGATCCCAGAGCATCTCCTGCGAGCACCGGGTAGCGGAGGAAACCTCCTCCTCCAGGTGCTTTAACCCTTTGATTGCGGCGGATCGTCACCGCAGCGCAATCAAAGGGTTTCCCTGCTCTGACGGGTGATCGGAACGCCCGGTGGCCCGACAGAGCCCGGGGAACGGCTGCACAGTCAGCCCTGGGGACCTAGAGTGGCCCCAGAGCTGTCTGTGTAACAAGCCAGTGACCAGGACAGACTGTGAGCTGACACAGATTATAATTTATTATAATATATAAATATTCTAATAAATTACAATTTTTAAAAAAAAAAATTTAAAAAAGTTCTCCCTTCCGGGGATTTAAAAAAAAAAAAAAAAAAAAGAAAAAGTGTAAAAAAATTTATAAAAAAATAAATAAAATAAAAAATAAATATTTAATAAAAAATAATTGTGCATATATTACACACACAAAAAAACAACACATATTAGGTATCCACATGACCGTAATAACCTATAGAATTAATCAATCTAACAAGTTATTAAGTGTGAAATGTGAATGGTGTAAAAAAAACAAACATTTAAAAAAAAAAAAAAATTCTGCAATTATTTGTAAGTGAACTTAAACTATTCCCCCATAAAGTACAACTTGTCTCGAATAAAACGAGGCCTCATCCAACTGCGTCATAGAAAAAATAAAAAAGTTACAACTGATGAAACACGAGGATGCAAAAACTAAAAACAGTTTCTTGTCATTAACTGCTTTTCAGGCGTTCGGCTTTAGTGGTTATTAGACACAAGAATCCATGCTTACTCAGCCCACATAGAGTGATGAACACCTTTCTCTGTAGCAGTGTGTGTGCAGAGCAAACTGTCAATTACTGTATGTGGGTAAAATAAGCAGTACGTTATTTTAATATAAAAAGTTTTATTATACTTTACTACACTGTTTTATTACACTGTTAAATGACTTTTTAGTGGGATTTGACATTTGTACATCTAAATAACCACTTAGGGCGATATGTATGTACGAGGCTGTGACAGTATTCTGGTGTCCTTTGAGAAAAACATGCATGTGTGTCTTTTTTTTATAGTGTATGTAAACTTCTGGTTTCAACTATATATAAATATGCTAATGTATTAATAAGTGTAAAAAAAATTGTGTAATAGTTATCCCTTCATGGGATTATAGAAAAAGTTTAAAAACATAAAGTGTAGAAAAAAATAAATAAAAAAATAATAAAATAAAAAGACATTTAATTAAAAAAAATAATTGTGCCTACATTACACAGAAAAAAAACCTACACATATTAGGTATCCACACGACCGTAATAACCTGTAGAATTAATCTAACAAGTTATTTAGTGTGAAATGTGAATGGTGTAAAGAAATAATCACAAAAAATGTATATGTAAACTCATACTATGACCCCCAAAAGTACAACTTCTCCCACATAAAATAAGACCTCATCCAACTGCATCACTTAAAAAAAATAAAAAAGTTACAACTGTTGAAACGCAAGGAGGAAAAAACTAAAAAAAATGTGTTAGTCATTAAAGGAGTTGTCTCATTACGAGCTTTCAGCCTGTCAGTGTCCCTGGTAAGTTGAACTGAGGGGCGTGCTAGCTTGTCTGTCTGTTCTGCTCCCTCTCCCCCCTCCCATCAGCACACAGGCAGCTACGTAACTTCTATACAGGGGGGGGGGGGAGGGGGTTTACACTCAGAGTTCACCCTGTGTGTGCCTGCCAGGTCTGTTGCAGGAGAGGGCTGATCTAGGAGTGTAGAGAGGATATGAAGCTGTGTGCTAATAGAGCGAGGGGATGCATGTGTTCCTATATCCCTGCTTAGCTTACAAGTTCCCACATCTCCAGCAAACAACAAGGGCAGTGTTACTATACTCAGGATGTCTCACTAATACAGGAGAACATAAAGTATTCACATGCCTGATCTGTACAGTATTAGTATAGTCACAGTTCCAAAGACATATCATGATTATAGTAACATACAGGGTCACTGCTGTCACATCTATCTGTGTAGAGAGCAGGAGGAAGCAGGGACACACAGGGTTAATCCAGGCAGCAAGGACACAGAAGCCAGAGTCCTCCTCCCCCTCCAGAAGCATTCTGTGCAGGAGGGGCTCTCTGCTCCGACCTGTCTTCAAAGGTGATGAGTCATTCAGACCTGACAGCCAGTAAGATAAGGATCAACAGGTCGGCTGCTATAGAAATTTGAGGAGCTGATGTAGTAATACTAACAGGGTTAGCTCAAAATCAGTAGGACATTTGTAATGAACATATATTGCAAAGCTGCTTGTTTTTTAAAGATCTTTAAATTAAAACCCAATCATTGTAGCGAGACAACCCCTTTAAGGCCTTTTTAAGCCTGGGCCTTAAGAGGTTAAACCCCCCTTCTTCAAATTATGGAACCTGAGGAAGTTACCACACGAAACACTTTTTTCTTTTAAGTATAATTAAAAGTATCTGCTCATGGATTCTGGGAGTTCTGTGCTAACTCTGTCACTGCCAGGGATGGTTAAAGGTTACCTACCGAAAACTATATTTCTACTTCGGAATCACTGTATATGGACGGAATAAGCAGTAGTTTTACGATTTACACTGCTGTTTACTCAGAAACCCTGCTCTAAATTAATATACACCTATATATCACAGGCATAACCTTCTCTCCCTCTGTCATATCTTGCTTTCTGGGTAGCACCAACCATCTGGCAGGTTACCTTTAAATGCTAACAACGGCCTGAACTTTTTCAAACTCTCATGTCATCATTTTGCAGAGAGCCTTCGTCACGGTATGGGCAGTAGCCTGATCTGGGATAACATTTACTCCAGTAGAAGGAGAAAGGATTCTTCACATTTTGATTGGTTCTGCAATTATAAGGGGTTGCAAGGTCTTCTACTTCCGCTTATACATGAAATGGCATCCAGCTCGGAGCATACAGGACAACCCTTGCATGTGCTGGATCTGGGATGTGGCACATCGGATGTTGGACTTGGTCTGTTTTGTGACTCTGACATTCCACTAAAGATATCCTGTATAGATCGATCAAAACCTGCAGTTCTTGCTATGAGAGAGCGCTTTATGCAAGGACCTGTTATTCCGAAGCATTCATGTTCTCATCTTGAATATATTGAAGGGGATGTGACAGATCTCCATGACATTCACTCTAATAGCATATCACTTGTATTAGACAAAGGAACTTCTGATGCCCTTTTGCGCTCCGGAACAGAACAAGCTCAAAGACTGGTGCAAGAAGCCCTTCGAGTTCTACAGGTGGGAGGTAAATTGGTGCAGTTCACTGATGAAGATCCTGATGCTAGACTTGCTTTTTTGGAGAAAGCAGGAATAGGACCAGCTGTGACATTTCATGATCTTGGAGATATGGATGGTATGACGTATTACGCCTACATTGTGACACCATCCTCATAAGGAAAACTACAAAAGGAAGCATTTGAAGGATCAAGCAGGAAGAAATTCTGATTTCCTTAAAATTACCCCGTTAAGATGCTTTTAATATCTCCTTTGAGCTCTGTGCACATTGGCTTTGATCCCACTTTTTGATGTGTATGTCACCATTCAACCAAAAGATTATAGTTTTGGTATTCAGTGGGATGGCATTGTTAAGTATACCTTTTATCTTTCAAATGTATGACAATGCACAGAAGACTGTACTTTCCTATATAGAGTGCCACCACAAAAGAAATAGAGTATACGCTGCATTATGAGTGGCGTATGCCTCTACACTGAGAAAACTATGTTGTGTCCATCCAATGACAGGCTTGCATATTGTCTTGCATCAACTGAAGTAATGCCCTGTGCACATCACCATTCTGGTCTCTGTGGTTTCCACTGAGATACTGTGAAAAAGGTATCCTGACAAGGGTGTGCTGTAGCATAAAGATTTATGGTGAAAATGTAGCCCAATTCAGACTTACTGAAAATATATGATTTGTGCATAGGATACAACCAGGCTTTTATGTCCAATGCACAAAGTGTAGAAGTCTGGTAAATAGGGCAAACCCAGTCCAATTTGGATTATATTTGTTTTGTAGATGGACTGCATCACGGCCCCATTGCAGTAACTTTCGGGATAAATTTTTCACGGGATTCTGGTTACCATGAACTGTTACCAGAAACATGATGTGAATGAGAGGCTAAGATGTGAGTCTTCATAAATTTGGGTCAATGTTCTTCTCAATAATGCCTAATTGAAGATGTGCAATAGCTGTATGTTTTGCTCATGTTATGAATGATACATATGTCGATAATTACAGAAGATAAAAAAAACTACAGTCCATTTTATCTGCTCTGTGATGAAAAGTACAGTTGCTTATATATCAGGTATTGTCTATTGCATTCCCCATTACTGAGGGACCCCATTACATACTTCACAACAAACAACACTTGAGCATTGGTTGTACTGGGGACATAATCCTCCTGCTAATGAGTAGCTAGTAATTTGCTGTCCTGCTACTGGGTGTTCTTTTGTGTGAACACCCATTTAACTGGTTCATTCACATGCAGATGGATTAGATGTACTTCAACCACAAACTTATCAAAAAGCCAGAAAAACTATGATAAATCACTACAGAAAAATACAATCACTAGCTTGAAAATAGATATCTTTATTCAATATTATAATGTAAAAAAAATATAAAAAAGCACCGAAAATACTGAACAGGGTAATACAGTAGCAATCAGGACTAGACAAGGAGGAGTAGAAATGCTATCCACAAACAGTAATGCATAGCATATAACATCATATAAGGACTATTCATGAAAAATAACAGCTTTTTTATTTATTTTTTTACATTATAATATTGAATAAAGATATCTATTTATGATATCTATTAAGCTAGTGATTGTACTTTGTCTGTTTTTCTGTAGAGGTGGATTAGCAGAACTGTGTGCACTTGAGGCAGCAGCAAAGAACAATCTCCTGTAGATCTTTGTTACTGTAGAAGCAATATATTTGAAGGGGTTTTCTCGTCACTGGCTTTCGCAGACTTGAGCTATTGGTCTCTCTTACAGCCTCAAAACCAAGGGCGAGTCTCTCCTCCCAGTAAGCGTGTCTCTCCTCACTGAAGTCATCATCATTCTGCGTGAGCAGTGGAAGGGAGAGGATGTCACAGCTCTGCAGACCTCCTGCTATGTTTCTCATGTCTGCAGAGCTCACAGCTTCCTCCCAGGCTGCACAAGCTCCTTCTAACCAGAACACCTGGACTGGTGTAAGCAGAACACCTTCAATGGTGTAAGCAGTTTTACATACAGCCTGAACTGATTAAATAAAAGTGAGAAATGCACGCTGCTCCCCCCTGCCTCTCTCTCTGTTAAATGAGGGGAGAATGAATCTAGCATCCAGTCATTGCCCAGATCCTTCACATAGGGCTGAGAGATGAGCATAGAGAGCCTTTAATATACAGACACAGTCTAAAGTGAAAGCTGAGGCAGCTAGTTTCACTTTCAATTTACACAGCTCAGAGGGGAGTAAGCAGTGTGCAGGCAGTCAATCACAGCACAAGGGTGTGTCCCGTCCAGGTGGCGTGTCCCAACAAGGCTGAATGACATATCAGGCAGCCAATCACAGAAAAGAGGGTGTGCCCTGACCACTTCCTGCAGAAATAGCTCTAGACGCACAGATTATCTCATATCTGCTATACTAAGTGATTTAGGTAATGCGAACCAATTGCAAAAGTGCTTATTTTTAATGTCCCCATCAGAGATATGATCTTTGTAGTGAGAAAAACTCTTTAAAGGGAAACCGAAATTGAACACACTAGAAACAGAGAAGACGTCACACTTGCTAGTCTCTGGGTGCACGTGGAAGGATCAGCAATCCTGAACGTACGGCTATGAGAAATTCACGGCACACCATCAATATTGCTTTAGAGGTGATTTAATAAGACAAATACGGTAGACATTTCTCCAGTGTAACATAAATTGCATATTTCAAAGAGAACAATGCATTCCAGATTATAGAGAACGGTTTCGGCTCAACTGAGCCTTCCTCAGTCAAACATCGGGAACAAAAATATATCTAAAATTAAGAAATGTCCATAGTGTGACCAGTGTAAAGAGAAGTAGACAAATAAAGGAAATTTTAAAAGAGTAAGATAAATGTAGAAGAGAGAAATAAACGAAAAACAAAGGAAAAGATAAAAAAGGAACGAAAAAAAAGGAAGACGTATAGACAAGTAAAGGAAATAGAAGAGCAAAGTAAGTATAACTGAGCAAGATAAGTATAAAGGAGAAAAATGGCTGAGAAAAAAAATGGAACAAAAGGTATCACTGGAGTAAGTAAGCAGTAGTGTAAGAAAATGATAAGTTAATACGATATGGCTTGTCACAATAGCGGATACAAAATACCAGATACAGAGGAAATGTAGGATACTAGCGGATAAATGACAAAAAACGCAAGAGTAATATGGAGGAGGGGCCAGTGATCAGGTAAATATAGACAATTAAACAGGAGACCAGTGGTGGAACAAACAACATTTGGGAGATGAAACCCAGAAGATAAAGGGTGCCAGAAGGAAAAACACGATACTGGGGGTAAAAACAGAACAAGGATTACCTGGGTAGTGGAAGTGGCCAGTAACAGAGCAACTGGAGAAAGCTGCCAAAGCAATCCCTAGCACGGTATATAACTGCTGAGCGTGTAGGAGGAGACATGCAGGAGCTTCTGGTCCGTGGAGTGCATCGTCAGACATGATGTTTCCAGCGCTGTGTCCCATTTTTTGTAAGATGCAGCAGTTTTAGAGCATTTACCCCTCAAATATTATTCACGAGTAGGTGCTAGCCCCGCCCACCAAAGGTTTGCCCCGCCCACTGAGTTATTCTCATGTTTCTACCTATTCAAAGTAATAGGTTTATCAGTTGTGGTGGGCGGGGCTAGCCTCAGATAGGGGGGAGGTTGAAAAAAAACTGACTCTTTGAATGACTCTTCGAATGACTCTTCTGGCTTAAAACTGCAGATTTGAGTATTAAATACAGAAAAACTACCAGGGCTGTGGAGTCGGCAAGCCAAAGCCCCGACTCCTCAATTTCCCAAACCTCCGACTCCTGAATCCGACGCCTGACTCCCTCATACACGGCGCATGTTTAAGTGATAACTTTACTGTAGTAAAATGGTAACATTAGGCTGTTTATCACCTTATGATACAATATTCAAGCTATTTAGGTAGAACAGACACTGCCAAGCAAAAGAGTAACAATGTTTTGAACACTTGTGGGTAGAGGTTGAAGAAAAAGCTGTATTTGTATCCAAGTCCAGTCTGCACCAACATTGGGAATGTGTAGAAAAGACCTGGGATCAGATTTTGGTTAAGACATGCTTGAATCTGATTCAGAGTCCAGAAGGATTCAGGCAGTATTGAAAACCAAAAGGTGAATTTACCAAATACAAAAAAATAATACAAATTAACATTTAGATTTTTAGGAGCAAAACAGTAACAATGCAGTTACAGGAAAGAATCTGAGAACTAAGCAGATGACTTGCAAGTCAAATTTATGTAGATAGATAAGATGACTGTATATAAAATTACAGGAGCCTCATGTACAAAGCTGTAGTGGATGGTGAGATATGGAACCTGAAAGTCTCAAAAGTTTAAAACATTTGTTACCATTTTGCTTGTCAGTGTAAAATATATATATTGGATATGACTTTAGAACACCAAAAAATGGTAAATATGCAAAACACTGCAGGAACATTTGTGGAGTCTCTGAATTTGTTCTGAGAAATAGTATTGCCTCCATCAGATCCTGCATAGATAACTCACATTGATCTATTATTTCCCGGTGGGAAAACGGCCTCTCTAACTAACTTTGGGGAAAGCGGTGCACGGGGGAAACATTTTAAACAAGTCGGGGGTTTAAAAAAATTGCCCAGAACATCATTTTTGTAAATGGTTGATCTCTGCTACTTCTTTTGAAAGCAGGTGAAACTTTTGCTGAAATCTGTTTCCCCCTGGGGTCGGGATCTTTCCCCTTTGGGGGCAGCGCTTTCCCTGCCCATGTCACAATTATTCCTCATGTGTGAGGCTGGATATGGGAGCAGTAGCACCGGCCGGAACCCAAACCCTCTTGCTCATTGCACTGCATCGAACAAACTGGACAACTTATTTTTTATTTTTGGAGTGGGAGTCGGCCCTTTTTTTGACGATCCCGACTCCGATCCACGCCCTGGAAAACTAAGCATTTACAGAAAAGGGGGCCCCGGGCACTGGAAACGCATGTCTGACACTAGCTTGTTCTACCATCAGCAAGGGGGGCATAATCTATGTGACATGTTCTCTTTAAAGTAAAAAAAAAAAAAAAAAAAAAATTTTTAAAGTGTAAAAAAAATAAAGTATTAAAAGTTCAAATCACCCCCCCTTTCCCTTTTTTTAAATAAAAAAGTAAAATTTAAAAGTTACACTTTTTTGGGATCGCCCCGTCCCCAAAAAATCCAATCTATAAAAATTAATATCATTTTTTTCCCGTATCGAACCCGTGAAGAAAAAAAATTTTCCCAAAAGCCCAAAAATTTTTTTTTTTTGGGATTTCACGTCCCTAAAATTTTGGAATAAAAGTGATCCAAAAAGTCGATGCATTCCAAACGTAGCAACCAAAATACACTGAGCCCGCAAAAAAAGGCACTCTCACGACTCCCCAAAAGGGGTTATACAAAAATTATTGGTCGCACAAATGGACGCGGGGAAATTTTTAAAAAAGAAAAAGGTTTTGGAATTTTTTTACAGTACAAAAGCATAACGGAAACCCTACATGTTTGGTATTGGGCGGATTATTTTCAAAAGAGAATACAGTAAAGAAAAGAAACAACTCCTAAAAAAAAAACTCCCGCAAACATGCCGCAAGTAAGTTTTTTCACATTTTGCCCCACTTAGAAATTTTTGCCGTTCCCCCAAAATAGTTTTTGGAATTTAACCACCCTTGAAAAGTACATTTGTCCCGCCCAAAAAAAACCTCATGTGTCTATGTGGTGGAAAAAATAAAAAAAAGTTTAGCTTTCAGAAGGGGAAAGGAAAAAAATTCAGAGCCCAAAAATTATGACCTCCTCAGGAAAGGGGGTTTAAAAAAAGTTAGATGCCACCCCCCAGTTTATTAATGGGAATCGCATCAACAAGGTGGGTATCCCCCCCTCCAAAAGGGGAGCGTGGGGGCCCCGGTGGCTGCTCGCCCCCAGAAAATGGAATAGATTTTTACATAAAATAAAGTAAAGAGTGGTTGGGGGACAAAGTTGAAATCGGCACAGTTTTTATGTTGACAAAATTTTTTAGATCATTCGATAATTTAGGTTAAAATCTGTGTCTTATTAATATCGCGCCCTTTTCCCGGCGCTTCCCGTCCCTTTTGGCGGGCAATTCAGCTTACAGAATAGAGCGGGTGGATGTGTTGCGACGTCATGACTGGGGAGGTATGGTTCGATTGGCTGGAAAAATCACATGACCTTTCATTGAAAAAGCCTTCCTTTCATGATCAGGTTTTTTTAGCGTCTATAGCAGTAGGACGTCGCTTTGCCCGTGTCCACCAGTCGCGAAAATTTCTATTTCTTCAAGAGAAAGCTCTACTGTTAGTGTGACCTTTAAAATTGTTTTGATCAAGATTGGAAGATTTTATGTAGTTAGGTAGAGAAATTTTTAAGGAGCCTACCGCTGTAAAGTCGGGGAAAGCAAGGGGGGGGGGCGCGGGCGAACACGACGCTTATCTATAAAGAAAAACTGGATATAGTTCCCAAACTTAGTGTGGGCATTGCACTCAATAGCTTTTTTTATTAACGTTTTCTATTGAAAAATTTCCTGGATATTTTGAACCCGAAACTTTATTAGGATACCTTTTTTTTGAAAAATTTCAGGGCTCTTTGTTAGGTGCAAAACTTTTATTATCATTTTACATTTCAGATGGTGTTCTTTTTCAAATTTTGTATAAACCCTGTATGAAAAATGATAATATCACCGCCCCCCAATAGTCTTGCTGTACAAGGCTCCTCAACCTTTCAATTTAGTACTCAACAAACAACAAACGATTAAATGTTGCAAAAGGTTACCCAAAAATTTATTGACAGTCCCATTTAAAAATAAAAACCTCATCTTAACATCCCCCTTTCTTGGTTTAAGTGTATTGGCAATCCCTGTGGGGAGGAAAATACAAAAAACTTTTCCCCGCTGCGATCTGCGACTGCATAGGGGTC
>JAODAL010050726.1:0-27195 GCA_025379985.1 Phyllomedusa bahiana
CAAAGCGGGGAGACAGATGGAAACAGAAAATAAAAGATGGCGGCATGCACAGGCTTTCATGGTTACAAGTCAAGTAACAAAAGAAACAACCAGGAGGCCACATATGGAAGGGGGAGAAGAAGCCAATTCTTGAGGGATTTTCCACGTTCAACAAAAATAAAATCTATTTCTTAAGGACATTGGTGAGAATCCTCCCCCTAAGAAAACCCACATACAGCAGATTAAGCAAGTATTGGTTCCTCTGGGGTGGGGTCTAATATGAAAGCCACTTGCTGATTGGCTGGAGCAGCTCTGCCGATCAAAACTTATTTTTGCAAACCTAATGTGTGAAAACAAACTAAAGGTTACTTTGAAATGGGATGTAGAACAGAGCTCAGCTCCTCTCTATCATATAACCCTATATATCACAGAGCTAGCTTGCTCCCAAAATTAACCCCTATATTCACGAGCCAGCTTCTCTCCCTCATCAAATAATTTTATTCACGGTCAGCTTCCCCCCCCCTTATCCCATAATCACAAAATTCAGCCCTCTTATCATTACCCCTTATATCACGGCCCTTCGCTCCCTTCATTAAACCCCAAAATTTACCCAAAGAGCTAGTTCGTCCTCTTCATATACCCTTATATCAATTGTCGCCCTTCCTCTATATATACCCTTTATATCCAGACTCAGCTTCTTCCCTCGATCACATAAACCCTAATACACAGGTCACTGTCCCCCTTATCATAAACCAAATAATCAAGAGCCAGCTTCTCCCTTCATGTCCTGCTCTCAGTGCAGCATAAACCACCTGACGGGTTCCCTTTTAAGTCTATTGTTTTAGGTCCCAAATTCGGTACTGATTATAATCCGTTTAAGGGAACACTTTTGAAGAATAAAGAAATTAAATTAAGATTAAAGAATAAAATTGTTTGCTTTACGCCACCACTAGCTAACTGCATACTCGTCGTAAAAGTCTGAATGCTTTGCGCTCACCCGAAAAGTAGCTAAGAGCTATTCGTGGACATAGCTAGAAAAACTGCTTAGTTCCTACCCTAATGCAGTCAGTTATAGACATACCCCTACAGATTAGCCTCCTCCATAGAAATAAATTAGGTTTCTTCTTTATAGCACAGGAAGTATTTTGAACTGACCACTTTTTTTTTTATTTTTTAATGCAGGCCCAAGCCTAAGGCATCCAAATTAATGTGGCGGCAAACTTTTTTTTTTTTTTTTTTTTTTGTTATGTTGCTAGTACATACCTCCCAACATTGCAGACAGGCAAATAAGGACACTTAAGGTTTAATGCATAAAAGACTCACTCATGCGAACTCGGGCATGCACCTCAACCGTGTATGAGCAAAAAGGTTAGAGGGGTTGTCTCACTGCAAGGATTGCTGCTTTTTATGTTAAAGATCTTGCAAAAGCGAGTTATTTTGTAACATGTGTCCATTACCAGTGTCCTACCTATTCCTAGATATCCCCTCTTGTATGGGCTGCATCAGCTCCTCAGGTGGCTATAGCTACAGACGTGTTTGCTCTATCCTGATAGGCTGCAGCACTGGTCGCTATAGCTACAGACCTGTTCGATCTCTCCTGACAGGCTGCAGCACTGGTAGCTATGCACAGACCTGTTTAAACTCTCCTGATAGGCTGCCAGCACTGGTTGCTATAGCTACAGACCTGTTCAATCTCTCCTGATAGGCTGCCAGCACTGGTTGCTATAGCTACAGACCTGTTTGATCTCTCCTGATAGGCTGCCAGCACTGGTCGTTATAGCTACAGACCTGTTCGATCTCTCCTGATTTGGCTGCCAGCACTGGTCGCTATAGCTACAGACCTGTGCAATCTCTCCTGATAGGCTGCCAGCGCTGGTTGCTATAGCTACAGACCCGGCTTCTACTGCAGCCTAGTGGAAGACAGTAAACACGCCCCTGAATTCAAAATGAAACCAAGAAAACAGGACTAAGGTGAGACGAATCAATGTAGTGAACCAACCCCTTTAACTATGCATAGCCAAAAGCACTATAAGAACTAGCATTGAAGCCTGCCTAACCATGTAGATGCTGAAGGTGGGTTCTCGTGCTCTGACAGCCGCATGAGGGTGAAGCCATGCCAGTATACACCAGCCCATGGATACACGAGTTTGCTGGTGATATATTTTTGGATTTAATGTGCAATTGCTGGAGGCTGTGAACCCACAAAAAGCAAAGGGGCAGCTATAAATCATGGACTATCAACCTAAAATCACTTGTGGTAGGAACACATGCAGCGGTGATAGGGCCCAGAACCTCTGCGGCCTCCTGCACTAAGGGTTTTGAATTAACCTAATGAGCAGACACCTGGATTTGCAGGTAAACACTCGAGAAACCACTCGCTCATTCAAAGGGTTGTCCAGGATTGGAAAAACATGGCGACTTTCTTTCTAAAATAGCACCCAATATGTCGGTGCCAAATACTGATATAAGGTAAGCCATCCCCTGAGTGGTGTAAAGTTACATCAGTATCCAACATGAATCAAATTTACGAAGGTGTGCACCAGACCTAAATTTGTTGCATGTTCTGATTGCCTGGTCTTGGTTTACGTTCACAAAGTACTGGCAGTCCGTGGGTTATGAATGGGATAGGGACTGTAGGTTTGTTCATAAAGGGGTTGTTTCACTACATTGATTCATCTCGCCTCAGTCCTGTTTTCTTGGTTTCATTTTGAATTCAGGGGCGTGTTACTGGCTTCTACAGGCTGCAGTAAGAAAAAGCCCAAAAAAAACTGTAGATAGCAACCATTGTTGTGCACCCTATTCAACCGGATTAAACAGGCTGTTAGCTATAGCAACCAGGCGGGCAGCTATCAAGGATGCCGCCTATAGCAAGTAACAGTCGGGAGCTATAGAAACGACAGGTCCTGTAGTATAGCAACCAGTGCTGACAGCCTATCAGGCGAGATTAAACAGGTCTGTAGCTATAGTGACCAGTGCTGGCAGCCAATCATGAAAGATCTAACAGGTCTGTAGCTATAGCGATCTGAGAAGCTGATGCAGCCCATAGAAGAGGGGATATATAGGAAAGGTGGGAAAACAATTGTTAATGGGACACTAGTAAAGTGACTTGTTTTTGCAAGATCTTTAAGATAAAAAGCAGCGATCCTTGTAGTGAGACAACCCCTTTTAGTTGAATTTGTATGTAAGTTGGAACAGGTATATTTATTAAATGTAACTCCAGCACAGTGTTGTGTTTTTTTGTTTTTTTTTGGATAGTGCAGGGAAGAGTTTTTACATTTTCTTTGCAGTCTGTGCCCCTGTTAAGAAGATTTCACCTCATGTGCTGCTGTGGCAGGCTGGAACTTGTCGTTTCATAGTTACTATCTGCTGTGGAACTACAAGTGCCAGTACGCCCCATAAGCCTTTGTTTGTAACTAGGGGACAGATCTAAGTCGGAACGGTCTAATTTGAGGACTGCCTGTATTAGGATTAAATCTGCCCCATTGTTTTCAGTCTTCTTACTTTATGTATACGGGTGTCAGTATAGTCCTAGCGGCTGCTATGGAGCCCAATAACATTTTGTTCCCTTTTGTAAGCTGGTGGCTTTCTTCTCTCCAGGGATTTATACATTTTAATTATTGCTACTTATGCTGCTGTTTGTCATTCAGTGTTGGGGCCTCTAATTTCTTTACTATGGGACACTATGGATTCTAATTATGCCTCTGTTGGTAAAGGAAAACCTAAATAGTGTCTGGAAACCATCATCAAGTAGGCTAGCTGCTGCTGCTGCCTCTTATTATGTTTTTTCTTAACTATGAGCAGGTAGTCTTATTAAAGGGGGGTTCCCACCACAAACTTAATGAAACATTGATAGGATATGCCATCAAAGAGTGATGGGAGTGAGTACTGCCTCTCGTAATGGGCTTCTGAAAGTGTCAGCTTAGAATTAAGAGCTGTGCATGTTTGCACACGACTCTCAGTTCTGTTCTGATTGGAGAGAACATAGACGTTCCCTGAACTGGAAACTCCCATAGAACAGAATGGAGAGAACACAGCGCTTCCCTGTACTGGGAACTCCCATAGAACAGAATGGAGAGAACTCAGCGCTCCCCTGTACTTGGGAACTCCCATAGAGAGAATGGAGAGAACACAGCGCTCCCCTGTACTGGGAACTCCCATAGAGAACTGAAGAGAACACAGCGCTCCCCTTCTAGGGAACTCCCATAGAAAGAATGGAGAGAACACAGGCTCCCCTGTACTGGGAACTCCATAGAATAGAATGGGAGAACACAGCGCTCCCCTGTACTGGGGAAGCTTCCAAAGGGCAGAATGGAGAAACAGTGCTCCCCTGTACTGGACTCCCAAGACAAATGGAGAAACACAGTGCTCCCCTGTACTGGGAGCTTCCAAAGAGCAGAATAGAACACAGCGCTCCCTGTACGGGAACTCCCATAGAGGAGAATGGAGAAAAACACAGCGCTCCCCCTGTACTGGGAGCTCCAAAGACAGAATGGAGAACCACACGGCCCCCCTGTACTGGGAACCCCCCATAGAACAGAATGGAGAGAACACAGCGCTCCCCTGTACTGGGAACTCCCATAGAGGAAAATGGAGAGAACACAGTGCTCCCCCTGTACTGGGAACTCCCATAAAGCAGAATGGAGAGAACACAGCGCTCCCCTGTACTGGGAACTCCCATAGAACAGAATGGAGAACACAGTGCTCCCCTGTACTGGGAGCTTCTAAAGAGCAGAATGGAGAACACAGTGCTCCCCTGTGCTGGGAACTCCCATAGAGGAGAATGGAGAGAACACAGCGCTCCCCTGTATTAAAACTCCCATAGAACAGAATGGAGAGAACACAGCGCTCCCCTGTATTAAAACTGCCATAGAACAGAATGGAGAGAACACAGCGCTCCCCTGTACTGGGAACTCCCATAGAACAGCATGGAGAAACACAGCGCTCCCTGTACTGGGACCCCCATAGAGAGAAACAAAGTGCTCCCCGTACTGGGAAAAATCCCCATAGAACAGAATGGAAAGAATACAGCGCTCCCCTGTACTGGGAAATGGAGAATGGAGTCATGACTGGCTCTACTTTCTGAGCGAACACTTTGAGGGGCCCTTCCTACCCTATCAATATGCCATCAAAGTGCATGATGGGGACACCCCTTTAAGTCTCTCTAATAAACCTATCAATACCCAGTATGTGAGTTATTTAGTTAGAGCATTAGGGATGTATTCACACAATATTGCAAATCTCAGCACAAAGTGCAACGTCGCAGTGTGAGAATACCCCCTAAAATGTTGAAAGCAGCTGAGACCTACACCCTATGGCCCCCTCAGTACAACACACAGACGAAGAAACGGATCCGTCTACAGCCACTGGACTTTTTAGGTGTAACTGTATTTTTTTCACTAGAATAAAAACAGGACTACAGCAAAAATGCCATGCAGCCATATCACATAGATGACCGTACATCTACTGACTACAGAGCCACTGTCAAAGCTGCAGCTTCGCTTTAGTTGCGCCATGTTTCACATTGTGGTTTTTCAGAAATGTTTTTTTGTGCAGAACTATACGTTGCATTTGGCATATATTGCTTTTAATTCGTATAGGGAGGAAGGGATGCCTCCATTTTGGTTTCTTGCACCCCGCCCACCTCCATAGGTTGCTAGATCAGTGCAGTATGCTTGTAAGGTTGGTGCATTTTTTTTTCTTTTTCTCTCTGGATTATGGAGGTCTGTTGACCCAAATGTCAAAAAGTCTGAATTTGACTCCAGTGAGAGGTAAAAATAGAGTAGGACCACCCGCCTTGAGATCCCGTTGATAGTCGGGGGTGGCTTAAGCATTTTTTGATCAAAACATGTGAACCAAGAATCTCTAAGTTTTTTTTCATGTTTTCCTTGCTTCACATTACCCATCACTTTCCACTTTACTCCTGGTCTCACTGGTGACTTCTGTCTGAATCTTGAACTAGATCTCCTAGGACAAACCCAGTCACATACAATAGGAAATAACACCGCCCTAAAATAAAACCGCCTCACCGTGGGAAACCTCTACCAGGACCGGGCAGACAATACAGGGAGGAAGAGACTTACTGCATACAGAGACTGTAGTCCAGGCATCTCCAAACTGCAGCCCTCCAGCTGTTGGGGAAACTACAACTCCCATCATGCGTTTATATAATCTATAACAGTGGGCATGATGGGAGTTGTAGTTTCCCAACAGCTGGATGGCTGTAGTTTGAGTAGCCTGCTGTAGCCACTACTTAGGTGTGTATCTAAGCCTCTTGTGTGTGATGCAGCCTGCTGGTCTGGCGTATCCGAGCCCTGTGTTTAATACAGCCTATTGAAATAGCCCATTGTGCTCTATCAGGTAGTGTTACTGAACGGCCGCACTAGTAATGAAGCATGAGAGGGTAGAACGCAATAGAGGGTTTAGGGGGGTAAGACTGCATCAGTCGTCCTTAAGGAGGACCTGTGACTTGTCTGTTAGTAAATCCTTGTGCAGGCATCCTCAAACTGCGGCCTTCCAGCTGTTGGGAAACTACAACTCCCATCATGCCCACTGTACTAGATTAAATAAATGCATGATGGGAGTTGTAGTCTCCCAACAGCTGGAGGGCCGCAGTTTGAGGATGCCTGTCCTTGTGTAATGACTACTCTGGAGCCTCTCTTCTTGTATCTCTGTTGTGCAGTTCCTCTGTTGCACCTCCTAGCAATATACTACTGAATCGGTCAGATGGGTGTGAACATTCAAGTTGTCAAAGGAGTGTGCCCCTGACGGTCAGCACTGATTGGACAATGTCTAACTGTGTAGGGACAACACCCCCCCCCCACCTCCCTGAGTGGTAACACCCATACAATTCAGTAATACATTTCCAGGAGGAACAGCCCAACATATATGAGCAGGACTGTAATTGCATAGGGAACACTAGTAGATGCTACAACCAGAATAGTCACCGGTCCTCTGAGCAGATCTCCTGCCCCTCATACTTATAGGGTCACTTGTCTTGGTCTGTGTAGTGGCCCTGCTGCTGTCGCCGTGGGGTAGAGGCGCCTATAGCTCATCACCTGCTACAGGAAAAGGAAATCTGAAATAGAGCTCAGAGCCAATCGGCGTTTTCACTGGCTCCTTGGTGGGCCAATATGCTCAGGCTTGGACTGGCCCACAGAGGAGCAGGGGAATCACTCCTTAAAGGGGTTGTCTCGCTACAATGATTGGGTATTAATTAAAAGATCTTTAAAAA
Source organism: Phyllomedusa bahiana (assembly GCA_025379985.1). Taxonomy (NCBI): domain Eukaryota; kingdom Metazoa; phylum Chordata; class Amphibia; order Anura; family Hylidae; genus Phyllomedusa; species Phyllomedusa bahiana. The sequence goes on from JAODAL010050726.1 coordinate 7,211, forward strand.
AACAAGCCGCTTTGCAATATATGTTCATTACAAATGTCCTACTGATTTTGAGTTATCCCTGGTAGTAGGAGTGCATCAGCTCCTCAAATCTCTATAGCAGCCGACCTGTTGATTTATCTCACTGGCTGTCAGTGCTCGTGACTCATCAACTTCTGAATACAGGTCAGAGCACAGAGCCCCTCCAGCACAGTATGTGATGCTTCTGTAGGGAAGGGAGGGCTCTGGCTTCTGTGTGGATTAACCCTGTGTGTGCCTGCTCCCTCCTGCTCTCTACACAGATTGAGGAGAGCAGAGGTGAGGCTGATCTGTGGGCAGTACGATGTGACAGCAGTGAAGTGTGTTACTATAATCATGATGTCTGTGGAGCTTTGACTATACTAATAGAACAGATCAGGGGGGCATGTGAACGGTTCATATCCCTCCCTGCTCTGCTGTATTAGTGACACATCGTGATTATAGTAACACACTTCACAGCTTCCCTGTGTCCTGATGGGAGAACAGTGTTTGTTGTTGCTTGAGATGTCCGTGGAGATTTGTATGCTAAGCAGGGGGTATAGGAACACTTACATCCCCCCCCTGCTCTGCTATTAGCATACACAGCTTCACAGACCTCTCCACACTAATAGATCATCCCTCTCCCTGTTGTCTCCTGACTCTGTGGAGCTGACAGTGCAGCTGATCCAGCAGTGAGCAGCAGATCTAGGCAGGCACACACAGGGTTAACTCTGGCAGCAAACCCCCTCCCCCTCCCCCTGCTGGATCGAGGAGGAGAGCTGTCGGTGTGCTAAGGAGGGAAGGGGGAGGAGAAGAGGCAGACAAGAAGCACGCCCCTGAATTCAAAAATCCTATGCTGCCAGACACATTGAAGTAGGCTGAAAGCCTGTAGTGAGACAACTCCTTTAACTCTTCCTCTGGGCATGGCAGGGATAGAGGCAGTGTGCTAGAGCCAAGTAAAGAATCAGTAGGGTGGGCCCCAAAAGTTAACCCCACTGGTGGACCGCCCTCTGACATTACCTATACTCATAGGGCCCCCCGGGCAGCTGCCGTGCGTGCACAATCATTAGGACAAGCCCTGGTCTTGTCTCACAACTCCTACTGATCCTTTCTTCTGATACTTAAAATAAGTCACTGACTTAAACGTTAGCTCTACAGATAACACCCTCTTAGAGGCTACTGACTCCTTCATGGCCTTTGATTTTTTTTTTTTTTTTCCCTCTCCCCAAGGACGCACTCTTGTAATTTGGGTTTTATTAAAAATTGCCGATGTCTAGTGCAGCTTTCATGTAGCACAATCCATAGCGAGCTGCAGAATGCTGCACATGGATAAGATGCACGCTCTCTCCAGCCCCTCCCGAATGATCTCAACTGAATGGAGGCGATCACCGTGGGTCACCTTAAAAATGTAACCACCAGGGGTGAAGGAAGGGTGCAAAGATGGGGGTGGGACACCCAAAATCCCCATGACTTCAGCTAGAAAGTTAAAAAAAAAACAAAAAAAAACAAAACAAAAAAAAAACTGCCCCCACCATAGCTTTAAGAGAGCTTGTCCACATTGTAGGAAAATCAAAGCACTCTTCTTCCTTCGGTCATGGCGGCGTGTCTGTGTTCATAAGTGACAGAATCAAAACAGAAGACCGATGAGACGCAGCACGGGCATTATATTATTTATATATATATATATATATATATATATATATATATATATATATATATATATTATTTTTTTTTCACCGGGGTCCCAGGAGCTGCTGCTAGGTTTGGTTTTCCTATGAGGTGGACAATCCCTTTAAAGATCTCCTAACATAAATACACTGGTGCAGACTGATCAATGCTGTGTGACACTTAGTGTAAGGGTATGTTCACACTGCATCTTGGATCTATTTATGCAATATGTAAAATGGAGTGTCAAACCTATCCAAAAAGTTACCAGTGTGGGATGTTTTTGGATGCGTTTCAATGCGTAAAATATGTATCATCTGAACAACGATGCATTGAAATCAGTGTGCTCACATTTGCACATTGTTAAATAAGTTTTGGGGTCCGTTTTTGAGTACGTGTATCGGTGCAGATGTACACGGTCTAGTCTAACATTACACTCATTTTTAAATTGGCTTTGTCACTAACTGCACCAACAGCATTGCGCACTAAGCTACACAATTTTGTATGACGCCAAACCCCCTAGTTACTGAGGCCATGGCCCCTGCCACGTGACGCACAGCAGTGTCTAGAAACGGTCTACAACTCTCATAATGAATGGGGTGTAATTCTGGTGCCACTGCCTGGATGAATGTGCCCCAATATCTAAGTATCTGCCATTAAACTGCCCCCTCTCATCTCTCCTCCATTCATGTCTGCAGCTAAAGTCAGAATCCTGCTGGAGTCCTGGTCTTGAGTGATGCATTGTGGGAGCTTAGATGACGGTGTATGTTCACACGGCGTTTGTTACATACATTTTGGGGTCCGTTTTTCGGTGCGTAAACCCCACCCAAAACATATTCAACAATGTTGAAGTGTGATTACACTGATTTTCAATGTAAAATATGTATCGTTCAGACGATTTGTGTTTTCTGCATTGTGTAACATGGACGCGTTAAATGAATTGACCTGTCAGTTCTTGATCTGTTTTACACATTGAAAAACCCATAGAAATAATAGGGATACGTTTCTGCAGTCCAGAAAATGTAACCAAAACAGTACCACACTGTTTACTGCAATCAGTTTTACGTATTGCAAAAACGTATCCAAGACGCCGTGTGAACATAGCCTTACACAGAGCTTGGCTGTCGGGTCACGTCTGTTTCCAAGGCCAACTACCAGCATTTGGAAAGCAAAATATATATGAATGGAAAAAAATAGAGCTGAAACCGGTGAAACAAAGTATCTGGAAAGCGGCTCAACTTTATACACTACTCACAAAATGTTCGGGATATTTTGGCTTTTGGCTGAAAATTCAGGATGAAAATTAAAATTTCTAGAATTTTTTTTTTTTAATTTAAATAAATGAGCCGATCTCTTCCCTTTAGACGTTCACATCCAACTGTTCTGTGTTTCAGGACTCTTTGCACAAGTTGTTGATCTATAACAAGGAGCTCAATGGCAAAATTCCCAACAAGTGTTTGCTCCCTGCATCGCCCAATAATGTTAGGGGATCAATTTGAATTGGGATTTAAACCGTCCTCCTCATCCTGCTGTTCACATTGTGACATCATGAGACCAAGACAACACCTTAGAATTGACCAACAGCACCTCGCCATTGCCAGGCTTCAAGCAGGATGTGCTCAGACAGAAGTGGCCACTGAACTTAGTGTCAGTCATCAGCAGGTTCTATTAGAGAGACTGGAAGAGACACAGAAAGGCAAAGAAGTGGACTTCCTGTAGCTCCATCACACACTGACAGCTTCATTGTAACCAACGCCTTGTGGAGCCGGATGATGAATGCCTCATAGCTCCTGGCACATTTAAGGGAGGCGAGAGGCACCAAGTGTCATGTCAGACCATTTGTTTACATCGGTGCGGTCTGCATGCTAGACGAATGGCAAGAGTACCTGATGACACAACCAGGCACAGGCATCATCGTCTTGCATGGGCCAGGAACCATCTACACTGGACAAGGGAACAGTGCTGCTCAGTAATGAGTCTATTCACTCTGAGCAGAAATGATGGCGCCATCGATGCTGGAGACGTCAAGGAGAGCGCTATGCATCAGCCAGGTCAGGCAACCCTGCCGGTCGTCTAGCACACAGACCACACTGATGTAACTGGTTACGAATGGTCTGACGTGACACTTGGCGCCTCTCACCTCCCTCCTGCCTGGAGTTGTGCTGCATGCATCATCCGGCTCCGCAGGGCTTTGGTTACAATGCAGCGTTCATCAGTCTGTGATGGAGACATAGGATGTCCACCTCTTTGCCTTTCTGTGACTCTTCCGGTCTCTCTCTATATCTGATACAATCTACTGATGACTCTGACATTCTAAGTTCAGTGGCCACTCCCGTCTGAGAGCGTCCTGCTTGAAACCTGGCAATGGTGAGATACTGTTAACCAATTGTAAGGTGTTGTCTTAGTCTCATGATGCCACAATGTGAATAGCAGGATGGGGAGGATGGTTTAATCCCAATTCACATTGATCCCCTAAATTGATCCCCTAAATACATGATTCAGGGATCAAACACCTGTTGGGAATTTTGCCATTAAGATCCTTATTAGAGATCAGAAAATTGTGCAAAAAGTACTAAAATATTGAACAGTTGGACGAGTGCATCTAAAGGGAGGAGATTGGCGCATTTAGGGCATTGGTAAAAAAAATCAATACATTTTATGTTCATCCTGAAATTTCAACCAAAAGCCAAATATCCCGAATTTTTTTGTGAGTATTGTGTATATAGATGTGACTTCAGTATGGTCCGGCTTCATAAACTGGAACCCTATGAGACAGAACTGCACCGAGCGTGAACCCCAACCCTGGTGAGAAGCTGCTACTACAGGAATCTCATTCAATTCATTGACAGCACTAATGAAAGGGGCGTTTCTAGACTTTTTTTAAAAAAAATCTCTTCCCAAAGAGTTACCCCAACTTCCCTCTCCCATCACCCCTGTTCCAGCACTTCCCGAGCTCCAGTGTTACCCCCCTCCCTGCTCCCTCACTGACATTGCGTTCATGGATCACATGATGCTGCAGCCAATCACTGACCTCCGTGGTCACATGCCTGCAAGTACATCATGTGACCACAGAGGCCCGTGATTGGCTGCAGCATGTGAACCATGAATGTGATGTCATCAGTGAGGGAACAGGGAGACACTGGAGCTGTGCTGATGGGAGAGGTAAGAATGGGCTAATTTTTTTTTTTTCTGTGCAGTGGAAGGTTTTTAAAAGTCCTGGAAAACCCCTTTAAGATACTGAATATTTGCTTTTTTTTAAAAAAAAAAAAAAAAAGCCTCCACCCATTCATGTCACATGACTCGTACAACCAAGATGGGATGATACAATTCCTACTTAGTTCTTGTAGATTTGCTATTTCTGGGTCTATTAATGCACCTAATCCTAAAAGACCGTGTTCAGGAGGGTTAGAGGGACGTCACACTGATATTTCTATTAATCTAGGGGTAAAAGGCACAGAGCACCGCAAAACACACACACTCACTCGCACACACAGATCGGTGAGCACACTTGCCTGTTGTCGATGTCCTCCTCTCTAGCGTCTCCTGTCGCTGCTGCGCTTCCATTAATTGCCTAAACGATAAGATATTGGTGATAAAGCGATGCAGAATCAGATGGTCAATGACTATTGTGCAGTACCCCGCTGCTGCCATTAGATGGCCCCCTGCTCCTTGCAGTCTGCAGCACAGGGTTATTAGGGTAATGCATCTCAGGGGTAGTGGAGGTTTAGATGTCAACAGTGGGGGGTGAAATGAAGGAGCACTAATAGCTGGCAACTAAATGACTGAAATTGTGTCAGGAAGGGAAATGAGCTGGCTGGGAAATCTAGTGCTGCCAACGTTGGAGAACCTCAAGTTAGGCAGTGCTGGCATTAACCATAATGGATACATCTAGTTCTCACATCTGCTCGAGGCCTTCACCACGGTTCTTGATCTGAGACCCCAATCGGCTATAACATTCTATTCACCTGCCCAATATCAGGCAGATGTCTCACAAGTGTCCAAAAGAGCGGAGACCCATCAAGGCCTGGACTCCACAAGATCTCCTGAAGAGTCCTGTGGTACCAGGTCCTGGAAGTGGTGAGCTGCAGGAGTCATGGATCTGGTTTTTTAGCTCCTAGATGATTGAGATCGGAGGGATTTGGAGGCAGATTGACTACCTTGATGTTTGTCATGTTCCTCGTTCCTGGACCGTTTTGAGGTGTGGTCCCAGGGGAGGATATCGAACTGGAAAGGGTCACTGCCATTAGGGATCCTGCTGATGTGAAGGGTGGACTTGGTCGGTACACTGGTTGGGTAGATGATACGTGTCACAGTAACATCCACAGTATTCCAGGACCCCTCAGCAGAACATTGACCATCACACTGCCTCCGCCATCTTGTCTGCTTACCATAATGCATCCTGGCGCCATCTCTTCCCCAGGTAAGTGGCGCGCACACACCTGGCTGCCCACATGATGCTGCTATCGCCCCTGAAGGACATTGCTCATCATCTCCGCCATCTTCCCATAGTACATCCTGGCACCAGCTCTTCCCCAGGTAAGTGACGCACTCGGCCGTCCACATGATGCCAGGAACCCCCCAACAGAACACTGCTCATCACATGCAGTGCCTCCGCCATTTTGTCGTCTTCCCAAAGTAGATTCTGGTACCACCTCTTCCCCATGTGACTCGCTCTGCCGTCTTCAACAATATGCAACACAGAGGCACTATAGATAGTGTATAAACTATTTATATAATGCAAACTCTTTACATCCAAAATGCTGTAGTGCAAAAGACAATATAAAACTGTAGAGTACTTAACGTAGAGAGTCCATTCTTTTGATGTAATCCACTCCTCGGTGAGCCCCCAGGTACGGCTGTATGGACTCACAACAGAGCTGCTTCACATTAACTTGAGAGAGGAATAATCTCATTCCGAATTGGTGCACCTGGCACCACCTCTTCCCCATGTGACTCACATGATGCTATGATCCCCCAGCAGAGAACTGCTCATCATCCCCGTTTTCCCATGGTGCATCCTGGCACCACCTCTTCCCCATGTGACTCGCATGATGCTATGATCCCCCAGCAGAGAACTGCTCATCATCCCCGTTTTCCCATGGTGCATCCTGGTACCACCTCTTCCCCATGTAAGTGATGCACTTGGACGTCCACATGATGCTATAATCCCCCAGCAGAACACTGTCCATCACCTCCGCCATTTTGTCTTCCCATAATGCATCCTGATGCCATCTCTTCCCCTGGGAAATGACACATCCAGCTGAGCACATGATGCCAGGACCCCCCAGCAGAACACTGCTCATCACACTGCTTCCGCCATTTTATCTTCTCCCCAAAGTACATCCTGGCACCATCTCTTCACCAGTTAAGTGGCTCACCCTGATATCCACATGGATTATATGATCAGACCAGGCACCTTCTTCCATTGCTACAGTTCTGATCCTCACATGTCCACTGTAGGCACTTTGGTGGAGGACAGGGGTCAGCATTGGCCCTCTTACTGGTCTGTGGCTTTGGAGCCCAATAGACCACAAGCTGCTTTGCCCTGGGTTTCCGGACTCCTTTTTATCATGGCCAGAGGGAATTTTATTTTTATTTTTTAAACTGTGCTTAAAATTACTTTAAAATGCTATAAATGGCCGTGCCCCTTTAAATCGTTCCTGATGACCACCTGTTCCACGAAATGTTCTTTCAGCCTTTGTTTATCGGAAAGTGAGTCTGGAGGTGGAATGAGGCGCACGGTTATAGCTCAGGACGACCTAAATTTGAACGTGTTAGAACCACTTTTGTCATCTGGTTTCCTGTAATCTCATTTATTTTAAGGAGCAATTGTCACCAGCCTTGGTGGGTGGTGATATCCGCATTTTCCCATCTGCAGAACAGAAGCTTCTCTGACGGGGGCTTTCAGGATTGGGAACAAGTCCCAATATGTTTTCCCTAAATGTAGCGCCACTCTTGACTTACAGGCACTGTCTGGTACTGCAGCTCCTTTCCAAGTAAATGGGTGTAAGCTGCATTTGGGACCGAGGTGACAGGTAGGCAAGCGCCTAGGGAGCTACCTCATCTATATTGGTAAGGGGAGGGGGAGCAAGTTTGTGTGGCTTTGGCCCAGGAGATGTTGCAGCTGCTTTAGTGGCTGGGACTGGAGACTTTTTTTTTTTTTTTTTACTTTTTAGCTGCCATGGTCAATGCGGCATCTAGGCAGCTACACAGGAGGGGAGTGCTCCCTCATCCTACGCTGCACAATGCTGACCTGCAGTCATGGTAATTTAGACCTCCCAGATCTTAATTGCCCCTATTACACTCTGCCTATGGAAAGGTAGAGCTGGAATTGCACACTGTTCTGCACTATATTTATTGCAGAATAGTCTACAAGTGATTGGGGCCCTTAGTGGTCAAGTACCCTAGGAGGACTAAAATTGCCTTAAGCACCAAAATGGCCTGTCCTCCCCCTCGTGTCCTTGGCATGTGTCTAGTATTGCAGCTCAGATGTATTTACTTGACTAGGAGCTGCAATACCACACCGTGCCTGAAAGTCAGGCGTGGCGCTGCTTTTAGAATGAAGATTCTTATGGACTAAGGATAAATCCGGGTATCCTATAGTGTTCTACATGACCTAGGACTGAGTCTCCTGGCCGTTCGGAGCACATTGACCTCCAGATTGGGGGGGGGAAGGGTGCAGTGGCTTTTAAGTCTCAGAGACAGAAGGAGCCTAAAAGCTTCTCTGCGCATAAAAGGTCACCAGTAAACTGCACATGTAGGCAGCTTCTGTATTGGAGCCCCGCAGCCCTAGGTTACACCGCTGCCTCTAGACCTGCAATATTGTAAATGAAATACCCCTTAAATAGTCTGGACGACAGCTGGAAAGCCAAAGGCTGTAGACAAGTGACTTGTCCATGCTACAACTCCCAGCAGGTGCTAGTCCTGTCGGGAGTTTTAGTTGTGGAAACATTATGAACCTTTTGTGGTTCTTCTAGACTTTGCTGTGGAAATTCTGTAATTACAGATGGTTTTTAAGAAACCTTTCCCCTCTACCTCTCCAAAATCTGCAGCAGGAAGTCTGCAACACATACTGCAGCCTTTTGATCCCCTGTAAAAGCTCCCCAAAGACTCCGCCGCACCCACCAAGATCGCCCGCTGTGACCCTTCTAATTTATCACACAATGGGATATGTCCACATTATCTGCATGTATCCCAACCAAGAGGGTGTCAAAATCCACACGGGATCCAAATCCCATTGGCTCACACTGACCATCGCCGTTATAGATGTAGGCCGTCTACAACAGTGCCAGTGGCTCGTGTTCTTTCATAAACCTGGTGCATTTTAGGTTTGATTTTTAAGACCACAATTAGTTTACTTTCTTTGCCAGTATGTTGGTGCATTTTTGGAACCGCTTTTGCACAGTTACAATGTAGCCAAACCTACCTTTCCACTGTGTGTGTGTGTGTGTATCTATCTATCTATCTATCTTTGTGTGTGTGTGTGTGTATCTATCTATCTATCTCTATCTATATGTGTGTGTGTGTCTATCTATCTATCTCTATCTATATGTGTGTGTATATATATAATCTATCTATCCACACGTAGATGTATAGAGATATATATATTTATCTGCCATCTTAATGCCCTTATTATACCCTTCCATAGGCAGAATGTAATGGGCTGGAATTGCACACTGTTCTGCACTATATGTATTGCAGAATAGTCTACAATTGATTGGGGCCCTTAGTGGTCAAGTACCCTAAGAGGACTAAAATTGCCTTAGGAATCAAAATATCTTGTCTTACTCCTTGTGTCCTTGGCATGTGTCTGGCATTGCAGCTCGGACCCATTTACTTGAATAGAGAAGGTGCGTATATATGTGTATGTTATGTGTATGTGTACTAGCATAGTATTTATATATTTTTATATATATATATTTCTATCCAGTACTTTCCACTAAGCCTCCTCACAGTGTTGGGAGGTCCCTAAGTGTCCATAATGAATATCTGCACCTTGCTGCGGAAAAAACGCACCACGTTTGGCCCCAATAGTAAGTGAGGGCCGTTGTTACCAATAGCACTCCACTCCGCACAGATGTTTCCGATGCAGATTTGTAAATCTGTGTCACGGAAAAGAGAAGCGACCGGTCAGGTGGCCGCTGCTTGGCCCCATTCATTGGCGGCAATAGTCGGCACATGAGCTAAAGCCGCAGCAGCAGTGACCCCTGGGTGGCTCCAGACTTCTGCAGGTTTTGCAGCCAACGTCCCTGATGTACAATTCCTTCCCCTGAACGTGCTCTGGTACCGTTATCGGGAAGAGGTTAATGGCTCCTTGGGAGACGCTATAATATCTCGGCGACATCTGCTCATCTACAGTCTGCAGACCTCGCTCATTTCCTTCAGCCGTCCGTTCCCCACCTCCTAACCTTGCAATATTTTGCTGTCTGCACTTAGCTTGTGTCCATGAATAGATGGGGATAGGCGGATTGGGTGCACCATCTTTTTGGGGTACGGTATAAGGACAAGTGGTCTTTATTTGGTGGGTCAGTGCGGTTCTGATAAAGTTTTTAATTTTTTTTTGCCCATTTTTGCAATTTTCTCTGACCGGTTTGTGTGGTTTTCTATGGTGTCTGTGGCAGAGTAAGATGCTAGGTCTGGGGGGTCTTTATTAGGCTGATAAGACTACTGGTTGAGTAGCACATGGGGGATGAACATGTGAAAGTCCCCCTCCTGCATAGCTACCTAAATGGTTGCATTGACCATGGCATCAAGGTAGTTAAATGGTTGGGATCAGAGTGGCCCTAGGTGCCAGCTGTGACTAATAGCCCGCACCCGCTGTGTATTCAGTGGGCTCCGCTCCAGAGCCCACCCTACACATGACGGCTCCTCCTTTCTGATGAATTGGTGTCTTCGGCAGTCCCCTGCTTCCACCCACTTGTCACCCTGGCCCTGCATCCAGTATTCACTCCAGAGCTGCATTTACTATGTTCCCAGTAACACGGAACAAAAATCAGCAAGCTTGTCGCTGGTTACTGTAGGTTTTTTCTAGGCCAAGCTCTGTGCATACAATGAGCCAGCACGGAATAGGGGCAGAATTGTGAATGCAGCTCTGGAGTTTAATACAGGTTGCAGGATAAAATGAACACGCATGACCAGCCAAGCGCTGAGCTGTAGATGAAGAGGTTGCAGTTCCCCCCAGACCCTTGTGCACAAGGGGATCAGACACCAGTAATGTACATGGCAGATGGTAGGAGGGGGCTCTGCTATAGATTTTGCATTGGGATTAGAAGCCTCCACCCCTGCCCAGCAGAAAAAACTTTTTGAGCCGTGTTCTCGCTTTCTATTTTACCTTCTCTGAATTTCCATTTCATCCGGCGAGGGTCCATTCTGGATGCTCGGGACTTGGCGCTGAGCTGCAGGACCTGAGGGACAAAAAAAAAAGTTGGGTTGCAATTACACAGGAGGATATTTTTGAGGTTTTACCCAGATCCTGCTTTAAAGGGGTTGTCTCACTACATTGTCCTGTTTTCTTGGTTTCATTTTGAATTTAGGGGCGTTTACCGGCTTGTATTGCAGTAGAAGCCAGGTCTGTAGCTATAGCAACCAGCGCTGGCAGCCTATCAGGAGAGATGGAACAGGTCTGTAGCTATAGCAACCAGCACTGGCAGCCTATCAGGAGAGATCGGACAGGTCTGTAGCTATAGCAACCAGCACTGGCAGCCTATCAGGAGAGATGGAACAGGTCTGTAGCTATAGCAACCAGTGCTGGCAGCCTATCAGGAGAGATGGAACAGGTCTGTAGCTATAGTAACCAGTGCTGGCAGCCTATCAGGAGAGATCAAACAGGTCTGTAGCTATAGCAACCAGTGCTGGCAGCCTCTCAGGAGAGATCAAACAGGTCTGTAGCTATAGCAACCTGTGCTGGCACCCTATCAGGAGAGATCAAACAGGTCTGTAGCTATAGCGACCAGTGCTGGCAACCTATCAGGAGAGATTTGAATAGGTCTGTAGCTATAGCAACACCCGACCTGCAGCCTATCAAGAGAGATCAACAGGTACTGTTAGCTATAGCAACCAATGTAGGCAGCCTATAAGAAGATCAACAGGTCTTAACTATAGCGACCAGCACTGGCAGCCTATAGAGAGATTAAACAGGTCTGTAGCTATAGGGACCACGCCTGGCAGCCTATCAGAGAGGGTCAAACAGGTCTGTAGCTATGCACAGCATGCTGGCAGCCTATCATGAGAGATCAAACAGGTCTGTAGCTAATGCAATCAGTGCTGGCAACATATCAGGAGAGATGGAACAGGTCTGTAGCTATAGCAACCAGCACTAGCAGCCTATCAGGAGATTGAATAGGTCTGTAGCTATAGCAACCAGTGCTGGCAGCCTATCAAGAGAGATCAAACAGGTCTAACTATAGCGACCAGTGCTGGCAGCCTATCAGGAGAAATTGAATAGGTCTGTAGCTATAGCGACCAGCGCCTGCAGCCTATCAAGAGAGATCAAACAGGTCTGTAGCTATAGCAACCAGTGCTGGCAGCCTATCGGAGGATCAAACAGGTCTGTAGCTATAGCAACCTGAGGAGCTGATGCAGCCCATACAAGAGGGATATCTAGGAATAGGTAGGACACTGTTAATGGACATATATTGCAAAGTAACTTGTTTTTACAAGATCTTTAACATAAAAAGCAGCGATCCTTGTAGTGAGACAACCCCTTTAAGGTCAATTTAATTTCCTTTTCAGGCTTGATTTATTTTATAACCTATTAGTATAGCAGCCAGAACTGATGCAGAGCTCCAAATCCCCTGCAGGGAGACTTTCATCAGAAATGAGTATTTTCGTTAAAATCAACATTTCTGGAAACTTGTCTAAGTTTTGGCAATTTTTTTTCTTTTCTTTGTAAAATCTTATCCTTTTCTAGTGGTGCTTGTAGATAAAACTCCTGAATGGCAGGGCAAATGGATTTCACTTTACTTTTTGCACTGCTTATCTGTATGTAGTCTCATTAAAAGTAGTAGGTAATGACTTGGCGATCACCTCTATTCTCTGGGCAGGGATAGATGTGATTAGACTAGACCCACAAAGCAATAACTGACAATACATGAAAGAATCATGGGTTAATCTTGGGTTAATCTTTTTCTGATAATACTTAAACGTGGAAGAAGTCTTCAAGCAATCCCCTCACTGCTGTGCGATCAGACACCAGTCAAGAAGTCATGCACTTAAAGGAACTTTACAAAAACTATTTTTAATAACCAAATGTACAATTGAAAGAAATATCTGTTGCATACTGTTTGTCAATATGTGAAAAGGGTTAGTATTCCTTTAATAAAATTGGTTGCCATTAGTGAAGCCTGCTGTATACGGTTTTACTATTGAATTTAATGTAGTAAAAGTATGCATTCAGCTCCTGAGCTCCCCCTGGTGGGGAATTGTATCACTTAATTCTAGTACAAGGATTTGCACAATTCTCGCTTTGCTTTAGGTTCGTTTCACAAGATCATTCAAAGGAAGTTATGTCCAAAGGCTCTAATGATGCGCGGGCTCACACCCAAAGCCACTATGGAGGACACGGCGCTGCAGCTAGATCGGACATGGGGCTATAGGGATCCGCAAGAGCTTAGATGGGCGCTATAGGCATCCGCAAGAGCTTAGATGGGCGCAATAGGGCACCGCTAGAGAGCTATAGGGTGGGCTTCGTATAGGGATCTGCAAGAGCATTAGATGGGCTATAGGGACGCAAGAGCGTGGGCGTATAGGGATCCTGCAAGAGCTTAGATGGGCGCTATAGGGATCGCAAGAGCTTAGATGGGGCGCTATAGGGATCCGCAAGAGCTTAGATGGGCGCTATAGGGATCCGCAAGAGCTTAGATGGGGCGCTATAGGGATCCGCAAGAGCTTAGATGGGGCGCTATAGGGATCCGCAAGAGCTTAGATGGGGCGCTATAGGGAGCAGCAAGAGCTTAGATGGGGCGCTATAGGGATCAGCAAGAGCTTAGATGGGCGCTATAGGGATCTGCAAGAGCTTAGATGGGCGCTATAGGGATCTGCATAAGCTTAGATGGGCGCTATAGGGATCCGCAAGAGCTTAGATGGGCGCTATAGGGACCCGCAAGAGCTTAGATGGGCGCTATAGGGACCCGCAAGAGCTTAGATGGGCGCTATAGGGACCCGCAAGAGCTTAGATGGGCGCTATAGGGACCCGCAAGAGCTTAGATGGGCGCTATAGGGACCACACTGTAGCCTTTTATTCCCAATTTTCCACAAGCTCCTGCCTTTTCTTGACTGTGCCCCAATTTCTAGACAACCCCTCGAAGTGCAGCAGCCCTTTAAGCCTATTATATAATCCCCTTATTTCCTATTAGCCGGGAGCTGTCAGACGCGATAATTTTGCACATTTGCAGAGAACACAAATACAGATTTTCATCTCTCGTTGATTTGATATTTACATAATCCCCCCCCCCTCACTGATATGCAAATGAGGCCTTTATGATTTAGGACAGCTACACATGTATTTCTATAAGACATAAACCTGTTCTCATACACTCAGCGGCGCGCCAGGCGTTGTGCTGCGGCGGCGGAATATAAAGCAGATGCCCTAGTTAGCCTGGCAGCTCCCCGCTAATCACCAGCCACACGAGCGACCAGGACATCCTGCAGGTTGCCGCAGTCTTCTAGAGCATAAGCCAAGAGCAGGAGACAAAATCTGACCCCCCCCCCCAAATCCCCCCCCCTCCTCCACCCCTTTTTGGAATAATCTTTGTCCCTATAATGGTAATAGCAACCCACCTGACACTCCTAATAATAAATGCAATGGGTATGTATGTGCCCTGCCCAAACTGTGCCCAGCCTACCCCTCTGGCTGCAGGTTAGATCACTCCCTAAAAAGGGTTATCAATGCAAATAGGAAATGTACATGGTTACTTTCATGCAATAATTCCCATTGCAGGGTGGAGGGGCCGATTGGAGAGGATTCTGGGGGCCCTCAGTACATGCCACTTTTTGACTTTCTCTGCCTCACCCCCCCCCCCCCACCCACCCGATCAGACTATATTTCCGGGGAGGGGAGCAGTGTTCCCTCAAGTCTGGGCCCATAGCAATGTCTTACCAAGAGGTCAGAGCCTTTATCATCAGATGTGCCCACTTCTGCCCTTCCTCCCCTGTCTCGCATGCAATTTCACAGAAATAAAGATAATGCACCTCTATCCTCTACCCAAGGAAGATGTCATTTCCCAAACTGAGCTATAACCATTTTTTGGGCAAATGGCGAAGGTGGGGTGGGGGCAGAATTGTGAATGCAGCTCTGGCGTAAGCTTCTTCATCCCTGCCTGCTCTCCCGAATATGCCCCTAGGGAGACAAAGATGTACATATAGGTGTGTGTTGGTATTTGCATGTATGTAAGTGTGTACGTGCATCCACGTGTAGGTCTATATATGTATAACTGTATGCAGGTGTACGGGACTGGGACAAAGTATTCTGGTGTAAATAAGGCACATAGCGCCCCCCTAAGGGGAGAATTCAGGTCTATCCTTGCATTTCCTGCTCGCCTGGAATGAAGTGGTGTGCTAGGTGGTCACCTACCTTCGCCTACCTATTGACCCTGTAGGGGTGGGTGTGTAGGTTTATGTATGTATAGATATATGCATGCATGTAGGTTTATGTATACAGGTATGGAGGGGTCTGTATAGCGTATGAGGGGGAGGTTTTTTGTATGGGGGGGTCTTATGTTGCAGGTTAGGGTTTTGTAGGGGGGGTCTGTATGCTGTATCGGGTTTTTGTATGGGGGGTCTGTATAGCTTATCAGGTGTATTTTTTGTATGGAGGGGTCTGTATAGCTGTATGCAGGTGTAGGTTTCTGTATGGAGGGGTCTGTATAGCTGTATGCAGGTGTAGGTTTCTGTATGGGGGGGTCTGTATAGCTGTATCAGGTGAGGTTTCTTATGGGGGGTTTGTTGCTGTATGCAGGGGTATTTCGTAGGGGGGGTCTGTTCTGTATGCAGGTGTGGTTTCTGTATGGAGGGGTCTGTATAGTGTAAGGTTAGGTTTCTGTTGGGGGATCTGTTGCTTAGAGGTGTAGGGTTTTGTATGGAGGGGTCGTATAGCGTTCAGGGGTAGGTTTCTGATGGGGGGCTGTAAAGCTGTATGCAGGTGTAGGTTTCTGTATGGGGGGGTCTGTATTTATGCGGGTGTAGGTTTTTGTAGGAGGGGGCTGTATAGCTGTATGCAGGTGTAGGGTTTCTGTATGGGGGGGGGCTGTATAGCTGTTGCAGGGGTTTGGTTTTTGTATGGGGGGTCTGTTTTGCTGTATGCAGGTGTCGGTTTCTGTATGGAGGGGTCTGTATAGCTGTATGCAGGTGTAGGTTTCTGTATGGAGGGGTCTGTATAGCTGTATGCAGGTGTAGGTTTCTGTATGGAGGGGTCTGTATAGCTGTATGCAGGTGTAGGTTTCTGTATGGAGGGGTCTGTATAGCTGTATGCAGGGGTGTAGGTTTCTGTATGGAGGGGTCTGTATAGCTGTATGCATGTGTCGAGGTTTCTGTATGGAGGTGTATGTATAGCTGTGTAGCTTTCTGTATGGAGGGGTCTGTATAGCTGTTTTTGTAGGTTTAATGTATGGACGTTATGGATAGTGTTAGGTTTTGTATGAAGCTCGTATAGCATTTTTATGGAGGTGTATGTATAGCTGTTTGTAGGTTTGTGTGTGTTCTATCACTTGTTGTGGCCCCTGTATCCCAATCTATGGTGTTCCATGAGACTATAGGTAAACCTACTCTTTTATCCCAACTCCTTTGGCTCCGTGCATAAAGGAAATGGTTAAATGACAAACTCTGCCACATCTATACACATCTACCCATTACACCAGGCATCCTCAAACTGTGGCCCTCCAGCTGTCAGGAAACTACAACTCCCATCATTCCCACTATTCTATATTTTATAGCTGCATGATGGGTGTTGTAGCTTCCCAACAGCTGTTGGGCCGCATTTTGAGGATGCCTGCATTACACCATCACCGCTCATAATATTGCTGAGCGCAGAGATACTTGCAGGTAAAGGAACATCCGGCAGATCCATCACCCATTTACCATCTATTACACACCATGTCCTGCTCCAGAGGCGAGGGGGGTGGGGGGGGGGGGGGTATATGCAGCGGATGTTCTATAAATACAAATGGCCTCTCCCTATTAACTACTAATGTAAAGTTGTATCACACAGAACCAGAGCCAAAGAATCTATCTATATCTATCTCCTAAAGCACATGAGTGTCTCTGGTCGAATTGCTCATTGGTAGGTTCCTTTCATAAGGAGGGGAGGGCGATCTCTAGGGCACGGAAATAAGAGTTTTTAGGTTCCCATCTACACCAAAGATGACAGCGGATGTACAGAGCATCGACCCCTTTACATTCAATTCATGTAGCAGGTCCCCTTTAAGACCTGACAGAACAATGAGATTGACCAAATATTTACAATCGTATTGTCAAGAATCCAGTTGCAAAGTAAAAGTTACAATGTATAAAAGAATAAACTGAAAGATCTACAATAAAAATTAGAATCGAAGTAACAAATCTACAGAAAAATAACGTGACAAACAACAAACACAGGAAAGTAAAAGAAATGTAAAAATAATAAGAAAAATCACCTACAGGACATTCTGCACAGAACGAAGCAGTCGCAGTGGCACAGGCAGAAGCAATGAAGGACCCATTCCTTGCTGACCATGCTATACAAGGCCTCTGAGCGATGTTCAATGGATTCTATTCATTCCTCTGCCTCACCTGCCCTCCCATAAGGTGCCAGGTTACAACCGGCGTAACCAAATCCTTCACTACAGCGCAGGACGGCGTCGCCGCTTAAATATTTTATCACATTCTATTTGTGTTTTTTTTTATGGTAGTAAAAATAAAACAAAAAAAAATTGTAAAAATACAAATTAAAAAAATGTCCTCCTTTTTTAATTTTATTTACAAAAAACCCCAAAACAATTGGCATCGTATTATCAACCTTTTAACCGGGCATCAGATATGGGTCTCTGAAATACAGAATTTATTTTTTTCTAAATTAAATATTAATTGTTTAACTTTTCCACCTGTCTCCTGTTCATTCTCCTAGCTGCTGCTCCTCTGGGATAATTTAATATTCTGGCTCCTTCTCCTCTATTATTATTTGATGGCCGGTTTTGGTTTTATACCACGTGCGTTCAGGGCTATTGTACATCTGTTTTGTTGCAATATGTCTGCACTTAGGGATAATTAATTACTGGTACTTGCAATGTGTATAAACAGTGGCGCTGTGCAGCGATGAGTCAGTCATTGCCCTAGAGAGGGTAATAAATTACATTTAGCAGGAAAGAGAGACAAGTTGAGTTTCCACAATTAAAGCTACAGATAATATGGTAATATATGGTTTGTTCTCTAGTTATAATGGAGAAACCTCGCGTACAGGCTTGTAAAAACAAAAAAACTTTGCATTTTTGTCACCACTAGGTGGCAGATATGTATACAGATTTGTTGCTGCCACTAGGGAGCAAACTGTATGTAGATCAGTTATGCACCTGGTGTTGGTACCATGCTGCAAAGATTTCAACAAGAATGTCCCAGCCAAGCATCTCAATACATTATCATCTATAATATTGGGGGATATAGTTTCATATCCTTCAGTACATATATGGTGGACAACCTAAAACCTCACCAAGTGACCATAAGTGATAGTGGGCAAACATCATTTGAGCTCTTGTTCCTTAAATTACTGTATGACCATAAGGTAGGTTGGACCAAGGGCAGTAGAAGTAGCTGTGTCTTGGTCATGATGCCCCAAGGGCCCATTACTAGATAAGAAGACCCTAGTATGATAAATGGCAGATATAAGGTAGGGGTCCTGGACCATACGTTACATAAATGCCCAAGGGCTTATAGGGGTTTTGACATTGCAAGCATTGGTGATATATTGACAGGATATGCAATTAATGTTGGATAGGTCTGAGCCCCACCTCGCTGTACTCTGAACCTCAATTGAAATGAATGGAGAGTTTTTCCATTCAGAAGGGGGCGTTTGGGGAGCTCTTTTTAGGACAGTGGTCTAAGCCCCACATCTGGGACCTGCACCTATCTGACAGTGATAGCATATCCTACCGACTTAATGGGGTTTTGCCACGATCTCATTTCATACCTCCTGCATCCAGCTCTTCAGCTCTGTGTGCTCAGAAGGGGGCGTGTGACTTGTTTGGATTGCAGTTTCTTTGTGACCCAGCAGGATACACCAGGCCTTTCCTCTCTTAGCCCAAAGAAAGGTCTGTTTATGTGAGAATTTGAAGTAGCTGAGAGGTAACATTTTTGCCTCCAGGCACAAGGGTCCTCGGTTCAAATCCCTGCAGGAACCAAATCTGTGTTTTGTTTTTTTTCCTCTTTATCAATGCACAGACCTGATTGAGGTTTCTTTTTATTTATTTGCACTGTTTGACTAATTACTAAGGAGTGCAGAGGACGGGAGTAGAAGGACAGCACCTGGGTTTGAACACTCAGTAGCTCCCTTAAAGAGGAGAGGTGATGTCTGAGATGTGCGACCAGGACTGAGGAGCTCTCAGCCCTGGTCGTATCCCCTGGAGACGAGCTGTAAACAATGGATCACTAAAGGAGCAGCTAAAACAAAAATGGTGCAGAATTTGTAATAATAATGAATGGTGGAAATGTTTTATTTCATTTGCAAGGTTTCCACGTCAATTTTACTTCGTGGCAAAACCCCTTTTAAGCCATCAAAGTTCATGATGACAAAATCCCTTTAACATTAGTCTGAGTTAATGCGTATAGTACGTGGTTTTTGGGGAGTCCCAGGTTATGGACCTCAGAAGTCCATCCAACGCTTTTCTTAGCCCATTTTCTCTCCATAGAATCAACATTGTTGGTTTACTCCTCTTATCAGAACTTGGCTAGTAGAGGTCTTGCCAAAGGTCTCTGATGGTCAAAATGTTGACCCTTCTTGGGCTAATGTGGTGAGAAGTCCACAGTCCCAGGGACATGTTTAATGTGCATCTGCTTCAAAGCCAACCCAGGGCAGTGGTACCTATTTAGCACCAGGCAAATGCCAGACTATTGGGTTTGCTTTTATTGGATCCCTTCTTTTATGTGACAGAATAAAATCATTAAATGCCACCATCCATTAAACCTTCAATAGGCTCTGGATGTTTGTATAAATTCCCCTCAGCCGTGACATTTCATGAATATTAGACCAGCAGATGGCGACCTAGAAAAAAAAACTTGATATCCAAACTCTGAGCTACAGAGATGACAAGGGTGACGACACATCGGCTCATCATGGCTGAGAGAAGATTCCATAATTGAGATTT
>JAODAL010050727.1:0-27194 GCA_025379985.1 Phyllomedusa bahiana
CGTTTTCCACTATCGAAAAAAACCTTATCGTACGGCCGACTATCGATTTTCATCGATCTCGATTCCAACGCAACCCCAACACTAGTTATTACTATGTACATCATCTGTTTGGGAGATCCAGTAAGTATTCTAAACTAGCTGTGTTTGATAGTGCTTAATAGATTTTAATATGTCTTTTAGATTTGAAATACTAAAGTTTTTAAATAAAATATATTATATATATATATATATATATATATAAAAATATAATATATATAATAATATATATATATTTAATTATATAATATTTTTAAAGGGACTCACTCATGTTCAGCCGCCATATTGGGTCATCCCAGGGGATATTCCGTTCTTGGACCGCTGTCCTTTGGTAGAGCAGTTGGCACTTCAACACATGGCACTTTGACACCGGGTTTCTTTGAAGGGGTTGTCTCACTGCGAAGATTATAGTTGAAAATGTGGGGACCAAAAATCTAAGGATGTACGTCCCTTGGTTACTAATTACCAAAAATGCTACGGTTTTAGAGAACGGGCTGGTTTTATATGTGTTTAAAGCAACGGTTTTTTGTTTACTGGTGGAGGGAAGCATTCTGTCCCGCCCTGGTCGTGCACATGCAAAGGAAAGGCAGTAAAGAGGAGGGGCAGGGATGTGTGTATTGGCAGGCACGCAGGAGAAGCAGTGCGAGGACATGCAGGGGGGTTTTTGGTTCCCACATTTTCAACTATGATCTTCATAGTGAGACAACCCCTTTAAGTCTGGCCTCCACCAGCTTTATTCTTCCTCACAGTACACAGCATACATAAATAACTGAAAACAAAGCCCTGGCCATCTGGCCACTTACTGCACGTGCAGATTCCCTCTCTATATGGGGTCTGGACCTAGTGTCCAGTCAGAACAATCAGTTTTACCAGCCTCCACTGCTTAGATTCTAGAGGTCAGCCACCTGCTAGCCTCTGGGGTAAGAGCTCCTCCTCAGCTCTTCTTTTGCTCCTCTGTCAGGAAGCAAACCACACCCCCTGTACAACTGCAAGCCCAGGCCTTCTATAGGCTTCCAAACACCTATCCAAAACCTGCACTGGAAAACGGGAAGTAGCACAGCCACAAAGCTTAGAAATTTCCGCCACTTGGAGAAATTCTCCACCTGTACAGACTGTCTGAGCTCTCCCCTTAATGACTGGACAGAGTGCTTATGAAAGAGGGGAAAAAGGAGCTGTCTTTGAGAGAGGTGACATAACGACCACTCTGTGTAACAGTGGGGTCAATGAGTAAGTATTCAGTGTGAAAGTGATGAATAATCATGGTAGCAGTTTGTGGAAGAGGAGAGGACATGTAGAGCAGTCTATGAGTGAGAGGAGGACATAAGGGAGCAGCCTGTGTGACCGGGAAAGGACACAGCGAGCAGTCTGTGTGAGGCAAATAAATGACCATGGGAGCAGTCTATAAGAGTGATGTATAGGGAGCAGTATATGTGATGTTGGGGGCTCTGGGGAGAGGTCTGTGTTAGAGAGGAGCTCCTAGGAAACAGCCTGCATGGAGAGCAGTCTGTGTGAAAGAGATGAGGACCATGAGAATAGTTTGGGTGAGACAGATGGGGGATAAAGAGAACAGTTTTGTGAAAATAGGGCATGGGTAGCAGTGTTCAAGATTAGCAGTCTGTGTGAGAGATAAGAGCCTGGATAATGGTCTATGAGGAAAAAGTTTGTTCATTCTAGTCTCAGACATCCGTCTACAGAAACAAATCTGATGCCTAGCAAGGTGAGTGACCCACAGGACATAGGATATGAAGCATAAACCTCCTCTTTGTCCTATTCTGCCAGGAATACTGGCATTAATATCCTAGAGAACCAGAGATACAGTTACTGATTTCTCCTGTTTTTATTTGCCACTGATTTGGCTTACCTTATTTAAAATGAATAGTGCTGAGCTCCCTAACTTACCTGCTCACCAGGTACAAAGAAGAAACACTGCTAGTGTGAAAATCTGTCATCTGCTCCCTCTTTGTGCAATGGTGCCATATTTGTGTTATTCCTTCTGGATTGATACATTGACTATTGATCATTACCATTACTCATATCAGTTCCTACATATTCTGATTTTGTCTGCACTGATTGGAGAGTGTCACAGTGTGTCCGGTAGGCCCATTAGGTAAGAAAAATGTAGAAACCAGTTATCAATTTAGTTGTGCATTCCTAGAAGGAATAACAGACGAGTAGTAGACAATTTTCCAATTACTGGGCCATATTTGCTGAATATTAGATAATGAGAAATAAAGTGTTAAAATGGAAAGAGTGGCTTCATAACAGGAAATTTGTTATCTAAGGGCTAGATTTTTTTATACTTTATTCATCTCCATATGACGCAGGAATCTGTATAACAGCCGTATAAAATAAACTGCATGGTCTCTTTAACTTGAAGATAAATGGAAAAGACCTTAGTGATGTTTTGTATAAGCAGAGTGTCCATAGTGCTGACTACAATGACTTCCAAAATCCTGCTGTTTCAGGTCACATAGTGTCTAGCAGAATCTCTCTGAACATAGTGCCAGCAGTTTAACTATAATCATCGATAACACGCTTCCTATCATCTGATGTAGCCGTGTAAACCTGCTGGAAACACTGAACATTAAGAATAGTCCTGTGTGTCAATTATAACCACAATTTTACAGGATACTAAAAGTATTTCATTTACAGATCTTAAACATGCACACAATTGGATAATTATGCAAATTTCACAGCATGTACAAGCAACATTTTCTATCAACTAATACACCCAGGAGAGTAAAATATATTCTGTATACTTTATTGCTATGTAGAGGAACACTAAGAATCACACAGGTCCTTGTAAACTGTGAAACTGCAAGTAGTCTTGGAAATCAGAGGTCTCTTTTAATATCCATCTTGGTGTAAACAGCACAGAATACATTATACTTTCTAGTGTTGATGTTTTAATTTTTACCTAAGATTTAATTGACTTTTTATTCACAGTTTTATGGTTTATTTTATTATTTAATTTACAGGTCATTTTCAGATTGTAATTAACACATTATTAGGAAGCATCTTGACTCCATCTGAGGGCCACACGTTACAGGAGTACATGGCAGTCCCAGTTGGTAGCTAAGAGTTGTTTGCACATATATTATTACTCTAAGTTATAGTTTATTAGAGGAATGGAATAGAGCCCTAAGCTGTTTCCATATCTCATGCTATTTCTGATATAATTTATTGAATTTTATGTCTAAAAGGGCTCATTGTATAACTAGGATTCAGGTGCCGCCATAATATTTACACCAGTTTCCATTCATCATAATTGATTGTGCCTGTAAATCTTTTGACATCTCTTTTAAGCAAACTAAGGTTAGCAAAAGGGATAATCAGTTGAACTTCAGCTAACCAAGTACTTAAAGAGAACCTGACAGCTACTTTATATTCCCCAAAGAATAGGCAGATAAACAAACTGAACCGAAAATAACATGTACTTCAAACTTAATGTTAACTTATTAATTTAAAAGAGAACTCGCACAACAATATGAGGCCCAGATAAGTTCCAAGAGGAAAATTGTTCAATCCCCAAAGTCACAAACAATAAATGGCCAAATATAGTGTAAGGAGGCATCTGATAAGTATACCCTGGAAGACCCTACTTGGCCTGGCAAGCCCTAAGGCCTAACCACAGGGCAATCGCCTTAAAAAGGGCGCCCCCATCCGGAACCTATCCCTACAACACACTAGGCCTAATATAAATATCAATGTCCCAACATGTTTCGATGTCCCATTTACATCTCTTCAGGGGACAGACGGAGGAAAGAAGGAAATTAAGAGTTTTTACATAACACACTCCCTAGGCATGAATCATAGAGAGCTTATTCGGCCATAAATAAATACCTAAGGGTATAATAACCAGCTTAGAATTCATCTGAGGGTATGGTAACCTACTCAGAATTAAATTAGCCTGTAAAACTGAAAGTATGGTGCCTATTCAGATTACACACAGACCGAAATCAAAACAACAAAAGGTATAAGGAGATGGTTAGAGAATGGTCAAAAATCAGCAAACGTACACTAACAGTATCTAAATATTAATAGTACTGTCCTCAGTTATTCATTTCACTTCTCAAATGACAACCAGATTCTCAACAGATCTATCACCTCAAAAAGGGTAACAAAAGACCCCACTCACATATTATGATTTTTAGTTATCAAAGCAAGTAGATTTCACCACCATGATGATGCATACAAGTTCTCTCAATAATAATGTTAAGTCACTTAATAGCTTATTCGTATAACAATACAAAGTACTTACATGCACCTTTATGGCTGGCCGGGTATGTTAGTTTATAACAAGTATCACCCAGAGAGGTAAACACACGATGCTCCACACAAACAAAGGGTCTATGCCATCTTTAACCAAAACCCTCCTCCAAACCTAGAGTTGTTAGTTCAGTGGCTCCGCGTCCATATCCAAAGTTTCCGAGCTGGCAGACAGGCGCTGATGGTGAGCGCTGCATTCTCTCCAGACAGCTCCTTATTGTCCACACAATGTGCCTAGCTCTCACTATATTTGGCCATTTATTGTTTTTGTTTGTGACTTTGGGGATTGAACAATTTTCCCCATGGTCCTTATCTGGGCCTCGTATTGACTGTTGGGTGAGATCTCTTTTAAATGACTAGGTAAACAAAAGTTTATACATAAACATAGAAAGGGATTCTTTACTGTTAGAGCAGTGAGACTGTGGAACTCTCTGCCAGAGGAACTTGTCATGGTGAATTCAATAACAGATTTCAAAAAGGGTTTGGATGCATTTCTGGAGTGTAATAATATAACAAGTTATAGTGTCTAGGATTCTGGAGGAGGGGTGTTGATCCAGGGATTTTTCCGACTGCCAAATTGGAGTAGGGAAGGGATTTTTCCCTAAAATTAGGACAATTGGCTTCTACCTCATTGGGGTTTTTTGCCTTCCTCTGGATCAACACTTTAGCAAAATAGGTTGAACTGGATGGACATCTTGTCTTTTTTCAGCCTTACAAACTATGTAACTATGTAATTATGTAACTATGTAAACGTTAAGGGCAACAAGCATGAAAATTGGCACTTACACGCATAAAAAAGGCATAGAATGCGCCTGATTTATGAGCCCGCTGTACAGCATTCCTGCACTAGGGCGACAGTTCGGGATCAGGTATAACACTTTGAAAGTGGTATATCTTTTCCAACTGTAATGCGCCCAGAAATGCTGTAGCGAAGCTACAAATACATAGCTTCGCTACGTTTCTAGCGCGCCGCGCCTCCCGCACGCCCCCCAAGATCGGGCGCATTACTGCACCCCGGAGTGGCATGCGGGAGATTTAAAAATGTATGAACGTGGCTGTGCCTGATATCGGGCTGTAAAGATGCCATATATCTGCCGCAGCCCCGTTCATACATGTTGCCCTATGTTTTAAGTACCCGTTATTTTCGGTTCAGTTTGTTTATGTAATTTTTTTTGTGTATAGATAGGGATCCCTATTACAAATTTCTGGAATCTCATAAATTTTTTTGTGTTATTTTGATTCAAATAACAGGAAGCATGAAAAAGCTGCAGGTTACCCAGTCCCAATCATGTGGGTTTAAAACACCCGGTGGTGAAATTGGGCTGCACAACAGACTCCTCTCTCGTGGTTGCTGTGGCTTCTCTCTATAGGCAATCATGAAAAAGAGCTGTTAGGTAAGATAAGGAAGCAGGGAGAAGCTGCACATCTCTATCGAATACAATGACTTTTCCTGTACCTTGTTCCCATGTCTGGCCCAACTTCACAGAGTGTCTAACACTGAAACACCATAGTGTTTCATGGTTAAACCCATGTGGTTGGGACCGAGTATCCTGAAGCTATTTCATGCTGCCTGTCATTCAATATATCAATAACAAAGGGTCACACACACTGGGGTAGGTGCAAAAAGCTAGTGGGTGCTCAAGTGCATTAGACCCTGCAAATACTAGAAAGGAGGATCCACGGTACACCTATATGATGCTGATAGATACAAAATTTACTGTAAGAGTAAAGTCAATAGATCATACATAAAAAGTTTTCACAAGAAGTTTTTTAGTGAGACCAGATTAATGCATAAGTGTCGGAGCATGCAATAAATGTCACAGATGTCAAGAGTCGATGTTTCGGCAAGCAACACCTTTTTTAAAAGACATCAATAATTAAGAAATATATTAATCCACATAGGAAGAGAGAGTATATCTCAATAAGGGTGGGAGATGCAGTAATCTGGTCTCACTAAAAAACTTCTTGTGAAAACTTTTTATGTATAATCTATCGACTTTACTCTTATAATAAATTTTGTATCTATCAGCATCATATCGGTGTGCCGTGGATCCTCCTTTCTGTCATATATGGTCACTACTGGAAAGAGGATGAAGCTAAAAAAACCTTAAGTATAAATACTAAAACCTGAACAAAACAAAAGCAGCAGGAAATAAATATATGCAGACCTAAAGCCGCTATAGGTCAAATTAAACAAATAGTGGTTCTACTAGTCTTTATTTTTCTGTGCCCTCATTATTTCCCATATGTACTTTTCTAGACACTATTTTTAAATGTGGGGCATATCTGTATCCTCTACTATAAGAGTATGAATAGGGTCCAGTCATCAGCTGAGAGGGGACACCCTTTTTGGGGCAGGTCCTCCACATGTTAGGTAGGGGATTTAGATATCTGTTTTTTGATCATTTTTTTTTCCCTAACTCCTCTTTCAGTTTTCTATCTCATACCACACTTTGTTTAATTTGACCTATAGCGGCTTTAGGTCTGCATATATCTATTTCTTGCTGTTTTTTCTTTTATCAGGTTTTAGAATTTATAATAAAGGTTATTTTTAGCTTCATCCTCATTCCAGCAGTTATAAAATATTTGTGTGTGAAGCTTTCTATATCTGTTTTTCGGTGATTTGCCTGTCATTCAAGCAGCATATAGTAGCTGGCAGGTTCCTTTTAAAGGCATTAATATAAAAAAAAAGTCTGTTTTTTTTATTTCTGGGAACAGCACCACTTATAGTTCATGTCTGATATTGCAGCCATACTTGCTTCAAGTGAACAGGGTTTAACCTTCCTCTAGTGTTAGCTTTCTGTTACTCTTTCTTATGTTAATGGGTCGGTTTTGACCCGTTTCTTAAATCACCCCTAGGATACCCTAAAAACAGTTATTTATGATCCAATTTGTTTCTTACCTCTTAGTCACCTTGTTAGGGTTTCTCATCCATGGAAGGATTGATTTTAATATTTTTGTTGTGGCCCCCTGGGCCTTTCATTTGAGAGCATACCCTTCATTTTCAATATAAAAATATTGTCAAATGAACCTCAAGAGAATAATATAAACTTTAAAAAGTTTGTTATATTACCTGACTATTACTGAAGGTTTTAGAACACATTTCTTAAATGTAAAAATATATATATGTATATATTTTATATTATTAACTCTAGTAACATCTATGGTGTTACGGGTCAATTTTGACCCATATCTAATTACTTTATGAAAGGCAAAAAACTGATTTTTTTTATAGAACTTTAATACAAATAAAAGATGAAAATTATATTAACATTAATAGCAATAATAATAAAAAGTAGCTTTTCTAGGTCAAACAAACAAACAACAATCAATCAAGCAAATCAAATCAACAGAAATCAAGTACTAGTTTTTAGATGCATTAGTATTTAGATGCATGTGTGGCAAAAAGTGACACTTTTTGTGTGTTCTTTGCAGAGGTATTTTTTGCAGGCGAAGCACGATGTGTTTGTCTTTCTGCCCTTATTGCTAGGGCAGACCTGACACCTCATTCTTTTAGAATCAGGTGGTCTCACTGGGCTTGTGGCTGTTGTGGTTGATGTTGAGGCAGGGCTGGTTGAGGAGGATGCTGGTGATGATGCTCTTTGTGTTGCTGTGGGTGTGGGCGAAGCACTTGTTGAGCTCTGGAGTTGTCGGACCAAGGCTGCAGCGGCTGGGTCTCGGGGCACCCGTTCCCTTTGGTCAATGTGCGCCTTGACAAGGGATCTTCCTAGTTCCTCAAGAAACATCCTCCGCTTGTTTTTTTTCTTTGAATTCCATCCTTGGTGAATGTGGGTCCACAACACAAATGCATTGTATGCTGACACATCAAGGATGTTGGAAAATACAACCATTGGCCATCTCCTAGTCATTCGCTGGCAAGTGTAGGTGGCAGTCAGCTTGTCCAGGTTGTCGACTCCTCCTTTGTTTTTGTTATAGTCCAGGATGATTCTGGGCTTTTTGTCACTTCCTGATGACACAGCTGCATCTTTGTGAAGTGTGGACATCAGTACCACATTCCGTCGTTTTTTGGGGCAGTATGAAACAGCAGTGGTGGTGTCTGTAAAAACAAACTTTGAGGAAAGTGGAGCCTTGACCTTCATCTGCAACAATTTAGAGGGCAGCTCAGGTTCGGTTTTTTTCACTGTGCCCACCATGGTGATTTTCCTCCTGAGAAGTTCTTGTCCAAGGTCATAGCTGGTAAAAAAAATTGTCACAAGTAATGTTGTGACTAGAGATGGGCAAATCGATTCTAACGAAGTGGAATTCGTTTAGAATTTCAGGAAAACTTCGGTTCGGAACGAAGTCGAAGTTTGGGGTACTTCGGGTGAACGAAGTGTGCTTTTGAATTGAAAAAAATGGCTGCGAGCACATGGCGCTACATGGGGCAAAGCACTCTGGGGGGAAGAAGGGCATAGCCTGCATGAAAATGTGCAGAGGTGAAGCCAATAGAGACGGCGGGATTCTGTGACGTCACGCACTATATAAGTCCGGGGGACCCGGGGAAAGCTCACACTCCTCCACTGTGTTCATCGGGGAAAGGGGTGCGCCGCGGCTGATAGCTCTTACTGAAGAATTGATTTTTATACAGTGATTTTTGTGGGGTGTCTCAGAGACTGTTCTCTTAACGTTCTATTTCTAATTTTTTGGGTATTGGATCTGAAATCTAGTGTGCATCCACTGCAGCTGCATATCATTCAATATCCAAGTGGGATCTAACCCAGTTTGTTGAAATTCATTAAAGAAACAGCGTTTTTACAATACAAAACCACTTCATTTTTGGCTGCTCAATTCTATTGCGAAATTTACATCCAGGGGTTAATTAAGCTTTTGTTTTGTGGTGTGCTGCCCCCAAGAAACCGTCTTTTTCAACGGAAAATATATAAATTTTTCCTGTACCCTAATTCACAAGCAAAGTAAATTAAAAACGGGTATTCTTCTTGTTGTGTGGCGTAGAAAACACGCAATTGTAACACGCTAAAAGCTACTAGTTTGTGCGGCTCAATTCTTTGGCGCAATTTTACATCCAGGGTTTAAAATTAAGCGTTTTTTGCTGGTGTGCTGAAAAAAAATTAAACCGTTTTTTTTCAACGCCAAAATATATACATTTTTCCTGTAGCCTAATTCATGTCCGGGAAAAGGTTTTAATTAAGCCTGGTTTGTGCTTTTACATTTAGTAAAACACACAGTGTTTTTAAACGACACTACAAGTAAATTTTTCTGGCCATTTTGTGGAGCGCAATTATATCCAAGGGTTACCCAAGTTGTTACTGGGTTCATTTGGAGTCAAAAACAGGGTATATTTATCATTATACAGATATCATCATCAAACAGTGTTTACATTTTAGAACAAACAGTATGTCAGACAGAGAGGTGGCAGGCCTCTGCACCTGCGAGGGGCAGTGGCACAAACATTCCTGGAACAGGCCCAGGTCGCAGCACAGCAAGGGATGTCGCAGCAGGGGTCCCCTCGGTGAGGCCACAACTGCCGCTGTCATCTAGCGGCCGTGTGTTTGTTCAGCAACCCAAGGGTTCTTGATGGTTGACTAGGTCATCCTCTTCCTCCCAGATGACATCTGACATCCCAGCCAAGGTCGTGGGAACCTCAGAAACACCATTAGTTGGCATGGCCCGGGAGAGGGTCAGCGGCCCTCACCTGCCCTCAGCCCGCCTCTGTCCCATCCGGTTCCCTCAGCCAGAGATCTACTATGTGATCTGGGCTCAGCGCCACTATATAGCAAGGATGAACAATTGAGGAGGGCAGTCAGCAGCTACTTGGCAGCGAAAAAATGGGGCCAATATCTCCTGTTCTTGCAGTAGGCGGCAAAGTATAGATGTGGAGAGTGGCATGGGAGGTCAATGTTGTTGTGAGAGGTCAGCCTCGGCATACCAAGACCGGTGAGAGGAACAGCAGTGACGATGAAACACAAATAGATGATGATGTAGCCGACCCCCACTTGGGAGCCGGGTGGGGCCCAAGGGGCTCACGTCAGGAGAAGAGGGCACAGCTTTGCGTCAGGCAGCAGCGGCAGCAAGCAAGTGGGTCGTGTGCCGTGATTTCAGCAGGATAGCAGCAGTGTGAGGTGGGGAGCCAAGCGGCCACGGGGTAAAAAACCCGCTTCGCAGGTCCAAGAAAGTAGCAGCACAGGGCTCAGCGAGGCAGGGCGGGGGTAGTCACTCAGTGCGGACCCGTTGGCGGTAAAATCCGATACTCGGCGGTATGGCAGTTCTTTGCTAAGACACCGGGGAGCCGAATATGGGTATATGTAGAACTGTGGGCAGAAAGTAAGCGTGGCCAGGGAGCTAACGGCACCACGGCCCAGCGTCAACACATGCAGCGTCACCAACCCGGGTGGCCTGGGAGAAACGTGGCTAAATTTGTGGTGGTCCATCCTGCCGCCGCAGCAACAGCAGCAGCAGCGCCCAGTGCATGCATGCCATTGCAGACCAGTCAAGGCTCCACCACCTCTGCAGAAGGAGCTTTTTCCTCTGACATCATCCCCGGTCTAGATGCTCCTGCTCCTCGCTACTCATGGCGGCAGCGGGTCTTCAGGGAGGCGATTGCAAAGAGAAAAACAGTATGCGTCCAACCATCCAAAGGTGCAGCAGCTGACCGTGCTCCTGTCCAAGTTGTTGGTACTGCAGTCCTCCCTTTCCAAATGGTAGATTTCTGCACCGTTCAAGAGAACTAATGGCTTGTGCCGAGCCGAGATGGAGAGTTCCAAGCCGTAATTATTTTCCAAAAAAGGCAGTACCAGCACTTCATAAATATGTAGAACAGAAGGTGGGTCAGTCCTTGAGCTTATCGGTTTGTTCCAAGGTGCACAGCAGTGCAAAATCTGGAGCTGTAACTACGGTCAGGGCCAGTACATGTCCTTTACGGCCCCTGGGTGAATGTGCTTCCAGCCCAGGCACACCAAAACTTGGACGGGGAGACGCTGCTTTCCCTCCACTTTGTCAAACTGCTGCACCTGCGCCAATGTCCGCCGCCTCCTCCTCCACCACCACCACCATCTCAGCCTCCACAAGTACTGCTCCATCATAACATGAGGCACAGCGGTGTCACGCAGTTCTACACCTGGCTTGCCTCGGCGAACGAAGTCACACAGGGGAGGAACTGTCCGCGTCATGCAGCAAGTAAATGTGTGTGGCTTTCTCCGCGCCAACTGAAAATCGGAACCATGGTGACGGATAATGGGAGGAACATGGTGTCCGCGCTGCACCGAGGAGGATGGGTCCATGCGCCCTGCATGGCGCACGTGTTCAATCTGGTTGTGAAAAGGTTCCTGAAGTCTTCCCCCGATCTTCAGAACATTCTGAAAATGGCCAGAAATGTGCATGCACTTTATCCATTCATTACAAAGCCAGGAACAC
This sequence comes from Phyllomedusa bahiana, assembly GCA_025379985.1. Classification (NCBI taxonomy): domain Eukaryota; kingdom Metazoa; phylum Chordata; class Amphibia; order Anura; family Hylidae; genus Phyllomedusa; species Phyllomedusa bahiana. The sequence goes on from JAODAL010050727.1 coordinate 11,677, forward strand.
CCCCCCTCGAGTTGCAGCGGCAAAACCCGGACCCCCCCCAACACATCTGATATGCGATGTTCCCACCCGCTGGAATTCCAGCCTGCACATGTTGGACCGACTGTATGAACAGAGAAAGGCCATTAAGATTTTTTGATGATCCAGGCAGACAAAAGTACTCCCCTGTGTAACTTTGATGTCAGCAGTGGCAGCTCATGCGTGACCCCTGCCGTTTGTTGAGGCCATTCGAGGAGGCGACGTTATTTTTCAGTCGCCAGGACTACGGGATGAATAACATCATTCCACTGCTTCATGTCCTGGAACAGATGCTGAAAAATCTGTCTGGGCAGGGGACTGGAGACGTGGCCCACATGAGTCCCGGGGGGGACTGAAATGGAGGAGGAGGACATTGGAGCAGAAGCATTGTCTGGTGAAATGAGTGGATTTTCTACCCAGGTGACAAGAGAGGAGGAGCAGGAGCAGCTGGAGGAGGTGGATGGAGATGAGGAAGACGGGGCAGATGACCCCAAAGCACCGTGGCAGTATACAGGGAAAATGGAGGCAGGGAGCCCCTGGGAGTCACTTGTGCAGATGGCCCGCAGAAATGCTTATTTGCCTGGCTAGTGACAGCCGAATAGTCAGCATCCGCAGAGGGATGACTTCTGGCTCTCCACCCTATTGGACCCTTGCTACCGTCCAAAATGGGACCCTTTTTTCCCAGCTATTGAGAGGGAAGACAAACTCAAATACTATAGGGAAATCCTCCGTAATCAGTTGGTGCTGCCTATGTGCGGCATCGTTCCTCCTCTGACGGGTTGACCGGGGGGTTCCTCAGGCTCACGTACTACTGCCCCGGCTGCTGAGAATGTGGGGGGTGGAAGCAGTACCAGCTCCACAGTAGTAACCTAAGTCTGGAGTCACTGATGAGCATCTTCCTTCACCCGCCTAGTGGGGGGGAGGCCCCGCAGCAGCAGGACCTGAGCAGCCCCGAACCAACAGGTTGTGGCCCTACTTGGACAGCACTCTGCCACCTCAATTAGAAGATCCGCTGGGGGTTGGGCAGCCAAACTGGATGTGTGGCCGCAACTTGCCGAGTTTGCAGTGGGGAAGCTGTCCTGCCCGGCCAGTAGTGTGGCATCAAAAGCAGGTGTTCAGTGCGGGGGGGCCCTCGTTACCCCAAGGAAATCCGCTTGTCCGGGAAATGTGGAACGATTTACCTTTGTCAAGATGAATCAGGCGTGGATCGGCAGGATTTTTCCCCAAAACCAATGCCTTAGGCGTCAGTCTGGGTTCAAACTAATGCTCAGCCCCTATTCTGATGCCGCCACCCGCCTGATGCCACACATCTGCTGACAGTTTCTCCATCTGCCTACCACCATCTTTACCAGGGGCTGGTATTGCCACCCACCTCAACACTTGTCATTGTGCCACTGTCTGACCTCATGCTGCTGCTGTGGCTGCTGCCATGTCCTCCACACTGTGTCATTGTGCCACTGCCTGACCTCATGCTGCTGCCGCCGTGACCTCCGCTCTCTGTCATTGTGCCACTCTGTGGCTTCCTCCTGTTTTGCCACCTCCAGAATGTCATTGTGCCACTGCCTCATCTCATGCTGCTGCTGTCGTGACCTCCACACTGTGTGATTGTGCCACTCTGTGGCCTAATACTGTTTTGCCCTCCAGAATGTCATTGTGACACTGCCTGATCTCATGCTGCTGCTGTCGTGCCTCCACACTGTATCATTGTGCCACTCTGTGGCCTAATACTGTTTAGCCGCCTCCAGAATGTCATTTTGCCACTGCCTGATCTCATACTGCTGCCGCCGTGACCTCCACACTGTGTGATTGTGCCACTCTGTGGCCTAATACTGTTTTGCCGCCTCCAGAATGTCATTGTGCCACTGCCCGATCTCATGCTGCTGCTGTCGTGACCTCCACACTGTATCATTGTGCCACTCTGAGGCCTAATACTGTTTTGCCGCCTCCAGAATGTCATTGTGCCACTGCCTGATCTCATGCTGCTGCTGTCGTGACCTCCACACTGTATTATTGTGCCACTCTGTGGCCTAATAAATGTTTTGCGCCTCCAGAATGTCATTGGCCACTGCCGGGCCTCATACTGCTGCCGGCCGTACCTCCACACTGTGTGATTGTACCACTCTGTGGGCCTAATACTGTTTTGCCGCCTCCAGAATGTCATTGTGCCACTGCCTGATCTCATCTGCTGCCGCCATGACCTCCACACTGTGTGATTGTGCCACTCTGTGGCCTAATACTGTTTTGCCGCCTCCAGAATGTCATTGTGCACTGCCTGATCTCATGCTGCTGCTGCCGTGACCCCCACACTGTATCATTGTGCCCCTCGGTGGCCTAATACTGTTTTGCCGCCTCCAGAATGCATTGTGCCACTGCCTGACCCCAAACTGCTGCCGCCGTGACCCCACACTGTGTTATTGTGCCTTTCTGTTGCCTAATACTGTTTTGCCGCCTCCAGAATGTCTTGTGCCCCTGCCTGATCTTTATACTGCTGCCGCCGTGACCTCCACACTGGTGATTGTGCCACTCTGTGGCCTAATATGTTTTGGGCCCCCTCCAAATGTCATTGTGCCACTGCCAAAACTCATGCTGCTGCTGTCGTGTCCTCCACTCTTTATCATTGTGCCACTCTGTGCCTAATACTGTTTTGCCGCCTCCAGAATGTCATTGTGCCACTGCTTGACCTCATACTGCTGCCGCCATGACCTCCACACTGTGTGATTGTACCACTCTGTGGCCTAATACTGTTTTGCCGCCTCCAGAAAGTCAAATTTTGCCACTGCCTGATCTCATTTCTGCTGCCGCCGTGACCTCCACACTGTGTGATTGTGCCACTCTGTGGCCTAATACTGTTTTTCCGCCCCCAGAATGTCATTGTGCCACTGCCTGATCTCATGCTGCTGCTGTCGTGACCTCACACTGTGTGATTGTGCCATTCTGTGGCTTCCTCCTGTTTTGCCACCTCCAGAATGTCATTGTGCCTGCCTGACCTCATACTGCTGTGGCTGCCGCCGTCACCTCCACATTGTCACTAATGTTGCCCCCTGAGCTCTCAGCTTGTTTTTTTCCAGCTTTTGGTCAGTTTTTTCAGTTTTTTTTGCCCTCTTAAGTTTCCCAGGGGAAATTTTTTAGTGAACATTCTAAGAGCGGCGGCAGTATCTGGTGTCATACTAAAACACAACATTGTATGAAGACCAAACCAAGCTCCCTCTGCATATTTAAGCATGGCACAACGTTCTACAGCACCCTGCAGGCTTTGTGCAGCCTGGAAATAGCTGCTTTTTAACGCGATTCGTGCCGAAGTAATTCGGAACGAAACGAATTTTGTCGGGAAATTCTGCGAAGTGACCAAATTTGGGAAATTTTTTGGGAAAATTTGCCCATCTCTAGTTGTGACCCTGCACTCCGTAGTCATACGAGGACTACACTTTTCCTTGGGTTTTTTTTAGGGATGCTGCTTGCAGACTTGCCTGTGTAAATCTGTAATTCCATGCATAGCTAGTTTTTGCATCACAGGCTGCCCAGATTTTTATGCCGTATTTGCCTGGCTTACTTGGCATGTATTGCCGAAAGGGGCATTTTCCACGGAAAGGGAGAAAACGTTCGTCTACTGTTACCTCTGGCCCTGGGTTTTAACATCAGTGGAAGGAGCTGCGACCCATTTCCCCAAACTCCCCGATGTGAGCAAGTTTGTCAGATTTTGTTCTGGTGTCACTGTTGTCAAATCTGAGGACTCTTGATATCATTTGAAACTTTTGAAGTGACATTGTTGCCCCGGGAAAATATTCCTGCCCGTCGATGCTCCCAGAGACTATCATGGCTCATTGCAGGATTTTTTACACTCCAGCAAGGAGAAGAACACCTATGTAGGCATCCAGGGCATCTCATGAAGGTCATTCCCCCATGTTGCCGTGGACTTTTTTTTTCCCTTTAAGTTTGTCATAGCAATAATGACTTTTTTTTATTGACCATGGCATAAACAGATCAAAACATGTCTTGATGTCACTTACTCTTGTCACAGCAAACCATGTGACCCTAGGGGTCATTTTTATGACATTTATAGCATCTGCCCTGTCATGTACATCTGGAGGTACTGAGCTCCAAATGATCTTGCCACTTTTTAATTTGAATCTTTAAGCGGGAGCAGCTTCAGCACCGGTGACGACCTCATCAACTAAACAGAATGTCTGTGTCTTCCAATTATACTCCACATCATCTTCCTCCTCAGAAACCTGTTCATTCTGTATCATTTTTCTGCTGTGTGTCCTCTGATTCATTATCAACCAAAATATAATCCAGAATTTGGCTTGCATCTAATCTTCTCCTCATTGTTGCATGGTGTAAACTGAAGATGTATACTCTGCAAAGTACCAACTGTAAGCTGATTTGGCCATACATGCCTGGACATGTTCCTAACTCAAGTTGTTGGAGGTAGAGCTGGCTGTGGGCTGTTGGTTTATATTGTGTTTATGAGTTCAGTTTTGGGACTTATTATTGTGATTTTACTCTTATTAAAATCATAACATTTGTGTTGTTGGGGTCAATTTCGACCCAGATCTAATATAAGAGCATTTTACAATTTAGTAAAATAGTTTTATTTTATTGTATTTTGTTTAAAAATAAGTTCCTAAAAAGTCAAAAAGTCTTGATGCAATAAACAAAAGTATGTAGAATTTGTATGCATTTAAAACCTAAAACGGGTCGGTCACGATCCTAAAACTAGAGGAAGGTTAAATTAACAGCAATAAAATACAAAGCCTATGGACTTTTGTTTATCGAACCGTTCGAGAAAAGTTAAGTTCGAGTCTAACTTCACGATTGTTAATTCGAGTAAATGTTCGTATTCGACATCGCGTTCGACACGCTATTTTAAAAGTCTTCACGTGCGAAAATTGGCATCGCCGCGGCAGTTTTAAGGCGCATTAAATCAGTGTAAAGTGCGCCTGAAGTACGATCCTCTCAAAAATCTGGCGTCAGATATACGTCGCATAGTAAACATAATGGGCGACATGTATGATCGGGCTTTTCGCCTGTTTTTTGGAGTAACCTGCGCCTCCCGGCCCGAATCTGCTGTCGAACGCAGGGATGCAGTGTTAGGCGCAGCGTTCGCCACTTTCAGCTGCGCCCCGCATGAAGGGGCGGGCAATGGGCTCGGTGTGGGCACGCTGTAGGCGTTTTGGGGCAGGACGCGGCGCGCTCGAAAACCACGAGGCATGTACGATCGCGGCTCGCCAAAGCGCGGTGCAATGCAGCGCTCTGCAGCTCCAACAGTCAGACCTAGTTTATTTTGGTCTAAATGCTCTGGCGGCGGCAAAGTGAAGCAAGAACGGAACATGAGAGGAAGCATACAGAAGATCGCAAGAGAAATCTCGGTGCTCGGCTCCGTGCAGCATGGAGTAAGATTCAAAAAAATCGCATTTATAAAGGAGGAAAACATTATCAGAAAAGAGCTCAAACCTCAAAAATAACAAATATTAAAAAAAAAATCACTTTCCAAAAATCTAGAACGGCGCAATATCAAGAATTAGGATATTGGAAATTGCCGGGAAATACAGTAATTCAAATTCTGAAAGCTTTTCTCATTGGTCGGCAGAAACCGGCCAATCGGAATAGGAGCGACAGTGAACCATTAAAACCTATGGAGAACTATTGACCAATCAGAATCAAAGGCGGGACAGTTCAAAATACAGTAAAAATGCAGAAAAGAGCTGATTGGCTGAGCTAGCGGAGGCTTGGCTATCTCGGCCAATCAGAATAGGAGCGACAGGGGCCCATTATAGCCAATGGAGAAGTTTGAACCAATCAAAATCAAAGGCGGGACAGTTCAAAATACAGTAAAAATGCTGAAAAGAGCTGATTGGCTGAGCTAGCGGGCGCTTGGCTATCCCAGCCAATCAGAGCGCGAGCTACTTCTCCCATTGTAGTCTATGGAGAGATCGGCGCAATGCAATCTCGGCTCTCAGCGCCGTGCGGCATGGAGTATGATTAAAAAAAACATTTTTATTAGTTGTAAACTATCCTCTCTGAAAAAGAGCTCAAACATTCTATAAACATAAATCAATTCAATCCCGAACAACGCGTTTGTCGCCGAGAATGGCGCTACATCAGGAATTGCAATAGAGAGAATTGCCGGGAAATACAGTAATTCAAATTCTGTAAGCTATTCTCATTGGTCGGCAGAAGCCAGTTAATCAGAATAGGAGCGACAAAGACCCATTATAAGCTATGGAGGAAAATTGACCAATCAGAATAGGAGCGACAAAGACCCATAATATCCTATGGAGAAGTTTGGACCAATCAAAATCAAAGGCGGGACAGTTCAAAAGACAGTAAAAATACAGAAAAGAGCTGATGGGCTGAACTAGCGGGGGCTTGGCTATCTCAGCCAATCAGAGCTATCTCAGCCAATCCCATTGTAGTCTATGGAGAGATTGGCGCAATGCAATCTCGGCGCTCAGCACTGTGCGGCATGGAGTAGGAATAAAAAAATCATTTTTATTAAGTGTAAAATATTATCAGATAAAGAGCTGAAACTTTCTCTAAAAATAAATCAGTTAAATCCCTAACAACGCGTTTGTCGCCGAGACCGGTGCTACATAAGGAATTGCAATAGAGAGAATTGCCGGGAAATACAGTAATTCAAATTGTTTCAGCTCTTCTCATTGGTCGCCATATACCAGCCAATCAGAATAGGAGCGACAGTGGCCCATTCTAACCTATGGAGGAGAATTGACCAATCATATTCAAAGGCGGGACAGTTCAAAATACAGTAAAGAGGCAGAAAAGAGCTGATTGGTTGAAGCGGTGGGGGCTCGTCCAGCTTAGCCAATCAGAGCGCGAGCTACTTTCTCATAGAGTTCTATGGGAAAAGAAATGCAGAGCGAGCTCTGTTTGTGATTGGCTAAGTTAAAAGAGGCGCGGTTATTTGGACCAATGGGAGAGCGAGCGACGCTCCTATGCTGCCTGTCATTCAATATATCAATAACAAAGGGTCACACACACTGGGGTAGGTGCAAAAACCTAGTGGGTGCTCAAGTGCATTAGACCCTGCAAATACTAGAAAGGAGGATCCACGGCACACCTATATGATGCTGATAGATACAAAATTTACTGTAAGAGTAAAGTCAATAGGTCATACATAAAAAGTTTTCACAAGAAGTTTTTTAGTGAGACCAGATTAATGCATAAGTGTCGGAGCATAAAATAAATGTCACAGATGTCAACAGTCGATGTTTTCAGCAAGCAACACCTTTTTTAAAAGACATCAATAATTAAGAAATATATTAATCCATATATGAAGAGAGAGTATATCTCTAAGGGTGGGAGATGCAGTAATCTGGTCTCACTAAAAAACTTCTTGTGAAAACTTTTTATGTATGATCTATCGACTTTACTCTTATAATAAATTTTGTATCTATCAGCATCATATCGGTGTGCCGTGGATCCTCCTTTCTGTCATATATGGTCACTACTGGAAAGAGGATGAAGCTAAAAAAAACCTTAAGTATAAATTCTAAAATCTGAAAAAAACAAAAGCAGGAAATAAATATATACAGACCTAAAGCCGCTATAGGTCAAATTAAACAAATAGTGGTTCTACTAGTCTTTATTTTTCTGTGCCCTCAATATTTCCCATATGTACTTTTCTAGACACTATTTTTAAATGTGGGGCATATCTGTATCCTCTACTATAAGAGTATGAATAGGGTCCAGTCATCAACTGAGTGGGGACACCCTTTTTGGGGCAGGTCCTCCACATGTTAGGTAGAGGATTTATAGGGCAAGATATCTGTTTTTTGATCATTTATTTCCCTAACTCCTCTTTCAGTTTTCTATCTCATACCCCACTTTGTTTAATTTGACCTATAGCGGCTTTAGGTCTGCATATATTTATTTCTTGCTGTTTTTTTCTTTTATCAGGTTTTAGAGTTTATAATAAAGGTTATTTTTAGCTTCATCCTCATTCCAGCAGTTATAAAATATTTGTGTGTGAAGCTTTCTATATCTGTTTTTCGGTGATTTGCCTGTCATTCAAGCAGCATATAGTAGCTGACAGGTTCCTTTTAAAGGCATTAATATAAGAAAAAAGTCTGTTTTTTTATTTCAGGGAACAGCACCACTTATAGTTCATGTCTGATATTGCAGCCATACATGCTTCAAGTGAACAGGGTTTAACAGCAATAAAATACAAAGCCTATGGACTTTTGTTGATCGAACCGTTCGAGAAAAGTTAAGTTCGAGTCGAAATTCACGAGTGTTCATTCGAGTAAATGTTCGTATTCGACATCGCGTTCGACACGCTATTTTAATAGTCTTCACGTGCGAAAATTGGCATCGCCGCGGCAGTTTTAAGGCGCATTAAATCAGTGTAAAGTGCACCTGAAGTACGATCCTCTCAAAAATCTGGCGTCAGGTATACCTCGCATAGTAAACATAATGGGCGACATGTATGATCGGGCTTTTCGCCTGTTTTTTGGAGTAACCTGCGCCTCCCGGCCCGAATCTGCTGTCGAACGCAGGGATGCGGTGTTAGGAGCAGCGTTCGCCACTTTCAGCTGCGCCCCGCATGAAGGGGCGGGCAATGGGCGTGTTGTGGGCGCGCTGTAGGCGTTCCGGGGGGCGGGACGCGGCGCGCTCGGAAACCCCGAGGCATGTACGATCACGGCTCGACAAAGCGCGGCGCAATGCAGCGCTCTGCAGCTCCGACAGTCAGACCTAGTTTATTTTGGTCTAAATGCTTCGGCGGTGGCGAAGTGAAGCAAGAACGGAACATGAGAGGAAGCATACAGAAGATCGCAAGAGAAATCTCGGTGCTCGGCTCCGTGCAGCATGGAGTAAGATTAAAAAAAATCGCCTTTATAAAGGAGGAAAACATTATCAGAAAAGAGCTCAAACCTCAAAAATAACAAATATTAAAAAAAAAATCACTTTCCAAAAATCTAGAACGGCGCAATATCAAGAATTAGGATATTGGAAATTGCCGGGAAATACAGTAATTCAAATTCTGAAAGCTATTCTCATTGGTCGGCAGAAACCGGCCAATCAGAATAGGAGCGACAGTGAACCATTAAAACCTATGGAGAACTATTGACCAATCAGAATCAAAGGCGGGACAGTTCAAAATACATTAAAAATGCAGAAAAGAGCTGATTGGCTGAGCTAGCGGGGGCTTGGCTATCTCGGCCAATCAGAATAGGAGCGACAGGGGCCCATTATAGCCAATGGAGAAGTTTGAACCAATCAAAATCAAAGGCGGGACAGTTCAAAATACAGTAAAAATGCTGAAAAGAGCTGATTGGCTGAGCTAGCGGGCGCTTGGCTATCCCAGCCAATCAGAGCGCGAGCTACTTCTCCCATTGTAGTCTATGGAGAGATCGGCGCAATGCAATCTCGGCTCTCAGCGCCGTGCGGCATGGAGTATGATTAAAAAAAACATTTTTATTAGTTGTAAACCATCCTCTCTGAAAAAGAGCTCAAACATTCTATAAACATAAATCAATTCAATCCCGAACAACGCGTTTGTCGCCGAGAATGGCGCTACATCAGGAATTGCAATAGAGAGAATTGCCGGGAAATACAGTAATTCAAATTCTGTAAGCTATTCTCATTGGTCGGCAGAAGCCAGTTAATCAGAATAGGAGCGACAAAGACCCATTATAAGCTATGGAGGAAAATTGACCAATCAGAATAGGAGCGACAAAGACCCATTATATCCTATGGAGAAGTTTGGACCAATCAAAATCAAAGGCGGGACAGTTCAAAAGACAGTAAAAATACAGAAAAGAGCTGATTGGCTGAACTAGCGGGGGCTTGGCTATCTCAGCCAATCAGAGCGCGAGCTACTTCTCCCATTGTAGTCTATGGAGAGATCGGCGCAATACAATCTCGGCGCTCAGCACTGTGCGGCATGGAGTAGGAATAAAAAAATCATTTTTATTAAGTGTAAAACATTATCAGATAAAGAGCTGAAACTTTCTCTAAAAATAAATCAGTTAAATCCCTAACAACGCGTTTGTCGCCGAGACCGGTGCTACATAAGGAATTGCAATAGAGAGAATTGCCGGGAAATACAGTAATTCAAATTGTTTCAGCTCTTCTCATTGGTCGCCATATACCAGCCAATCAGAATAGGAGCGACAGTGGCCCATTCTAAACTATGGAGAAGAATTGACCAATCAAATTCAAAGGCGGGACAGTTCAAAATACAGTAAAAATGCAGAAAAGAGCTGATTGGTTGAAGAGGTGGGGGCTCGTCAAGCTTAGCCAATCAGAGCGCGAGCTACTTTCTCATAGAGTTCTATGGGAAAAGAAATGCAGAGCGAGCTCTGTTTGTGATTGGCTAAGTTAAAAGAGGCGCGGTTATTTGGACCAATGGGAGAGCGAGCGACGCTCCTATGCTGCCTGTCATCAATATATCAATAACAAAGGGTCACACACACTGGGGTAGGTGCAAAAACCTAGTGGGTGCTCAAGTGCATTAGACCTGCAAATACTAGAAAGGAGGATCCACGGCACACCTATATGATGCTGATAGATACAAAATTTACTGTAAGAGAAAAAGTCAATAGGTCATACATAAAAGTTTTCACAAGAAGTTTTTAGTGAGACCAGATTAATGCATAAGTGTCGGAGCATAAAATAAATGTCACAGATGTCAACAGTCGATGTTTTCAGCAAGCAACACCTTTTTTAAAAGACATCAATAATTAAGAAATATATTAATCCATATATGAAGAGAGAGTATATCTCTAAGGGTGGGAGATGCAGTAAATCTGGTCTCACTAAAAAATTCTTGTGAAAACTTTTTATGATGATCTATCGACTTTACTCTTATAATAAATTTTGTATCTATCAGCTTTCATATCGGTGTGCCGTGGATCCTCCTTTCTGTCATATATGGTCACTACTGGAAAGAGGATGAAGCTAAAAAAACCTTAAGTATAAATTCTAAAATCTGAAAAAAACAAAAGCAGGAAATAAATATATACAGACCTAAAGCCGCTATAGGTCAAATTAAACAAATAGTGGTTCTACTAGTCTTTATTTTTCTGTGCCCTCAATATTTCCCATATGTACTTTTTCTAGACACTATTTTTTAAATGTGGGGCATATATGTATCCTCTACTATAAGAGTATGAATAGGGTCCAGTCATCAACTGAGTGGGGACACCCTTTTTGGGGCAGGTCCTCCACATGTTTAGGTAGAGGATTTATAGGGCAAGATATCTGTTTTTTGAAACATTTATTTCCCTAACTCCTCTTTCAGTTTTCTATCTCATACCCACTTTGTTTAATTTGACCTATAGCGGCTTTAGGTCTGCATATATTTATTTCTTGCTGTTTTTTTTCTTTTATCAGGTTTTAGAATTTATAATAAAGGTTATTTTTAGCTTCATCCTCATTCCAGCAGTTATAAAATATTTTTGTGTGAAGCTTTCTATATCTGTTTTTCGGTGATTTGCCTGTCATTCAAGCAGCATATAGTAGCTGACAGGTTCCTTTTAAAGGCATTAATATAAGAAAAAAGTCTGTTTTTTTATTTCAGGGAAAAGCACCACTTATAGTTCATGTCTGATATTGCAGCCATACATGCTTCAAGTGAACAGGGTTTAACAGCAATAAAATACAAAGCCTATGGACTTTTGTTGATCGAACCGTTCGAGAAAAGTTAAGTTCGAGTCGAACTTCACGATTGTTCATTCGAGTAAATGTTCGTATTCGACATCTGCGTTCGACACGCTATTTTTAATAGTCTTCCAGTGCGAAAATTGGCATCGCCGCGGCAGTTTTAAGGCGCATTAAATCAGTGTAAAGTGCGCCTGAAGTACGATCCTCTCAAAAATCTGGCGTCAGGTATATACCTCGCATAGTTAAACATAATGGGCGACATGTAAAGATCGGGCTTTTCGCCTGTTTTTTGGAGTAACCTGCGCCTCCCGGCCCGAATCTGCTGTCGAACGCAGGGATGCGGTGTTAGGAGCAGCGTTCGCCACTTTCAGCTGCGCCCCGCATGAAGGGGCGGGCAATGGGCGTGTTGTGGGCGCGCTGTAGGCGTTCCGGGGGGCGGGACGCGGCGCGCTCGGAAACCCCGAGGCATGTACGATCAAGGCTCGACAAAGCGCGGCGCAATGCAGCGCTCTGCAGCTCCGACAGTCAGACCTAGTTTATTTTTGTCTAAATGCTTCGGCGGTGGCGAAGTGAAGCAAGAACGGAACATGAGAGGAAGCATACAGAAGATCGCAAGAGAAATCTCGGTGCTCGGCTCCGTGCAGCATGGAGTAAGATTAAAAAAAAATCGCCTTTATAAAGGAGGAAAACATTATCAGAAAAGAGCTCAAACCTCAAAAATAACAAATATTAAAAAAATAATCACTTTCCAAAAATCTAGAACGGGCGCAATATCAAGAATTAGGATATTGGAAATTGCCGGAAATACAGTAATTCAAATTCTGAAAGCTTTCTCATTGTCGGCAGAAAACCGGCCAATCAGAATAGGAGCGACAGTGAACCATTAAAAACCTATGGAGAACTATTGGACCAATCAGAATCAAAGGCGGGACAGTTCAAAATACATTAAAAATGCAGAAAAGAGCTGATTGGCTGTGCTAGCGGGGGCTTGGCTATCTCGGCCAATCAGAATAGGAGCGAAAGGGTCCCTTTATAGCCAATGGAGAAGTTTGAACCAATCAAGATCAAGGCGGGACAGTTCAAAATACAGTAAAAATGCTGAAAAGAGCTGATTGGCTGAGCTAGCGGGGGCTTGGCTATCCCAGCCAATCAGAGCGCGAGCTACTTCTCCCATTGTAGTCTATGGAGAGATCGGCGCAATGCAATCTCGGCTCTCAGCGCCGTGCGGCATGGAGTATGATTAAAAAAAAACATTTTTATTAGTTGTAAACCATCCTCTCTGAAAAAGAGCTCAAACATCTATAAACATAAATCAATTCATCCCGAACAACACGCGTTTGTCGCGAGAATGGCGCTACATCAGGAATTGCAATAGAGAGAATTGCCGGGAAATACAGTAATTCAAATTCTGTAAGCTATTCTCATTGGTCGGCAGAAGCCAGTTAATCAGAATAGGAGCGACAAAGACCCATTATAAGCTCTGGAGGAAAATTGACCAATCAGAATAGGAGCGACAAAGACCCATTATATCCTATGGAGAAGTTTGGACCAAATCAAAAATCAAAGGCGGAGACAGTTCAAAATACAGTAAAAATACAGAAAAGAGCTGATTGGCTGAACTAGCGGGGGCTTGGCTATCTCAGCCAATCAGAGCGCGAGCTACTTCTCCCATTGTAGTCTATGGAGAGATGGCGCAATACAATCTCGGCGCTCAGCACTGTGCGGCATGTATTAGGAATAAAAAAATCATTTTTATTAAGTGTAAAACATTATCAGATAAAGAGCTGAAACTTTCTCTAAAAATAAATCAGTTAAATCCCTAACAACGCGTTTGTCGCCGAGACCGGTGCTACATAAGGAATTGCAATAGAGAGAATTGCCGGGAAATACAGTAATTCAAATTGTTTCAGCTCTTCTCATTGGTCGCCATATACCACCAATCAGAATAGGAGCAACAGTGACCCATTCTAAACTATGGAGGAGAATTGACCAATCATATTCAAAGGCGGGACAATTCAAAATACAGTAAAAAGGCACAAAAGATGCTGATTGGTTGAAGCGGTGGGGGCTCGTCCAGCTTAGCCAATCAGAGCGCGAGCTACTTTCTCATAGAGTTCTATGGGAAAAGAAATGCAGAGCGAGCTCTGTTTGTGATTGGCTAAGTTAAAAGAGGCGCGGTTATTTGGACCAATGGGAGAGCGAGCGACGCTCCTATGCTGCCTGTCATTCAATATATCAATAACAAAGGGTCACACACACTGGGGTAGGTGCAAAAACCTAGTGGGTGCTCAAGTGCATTAGACCCTGCAAATACTAGAAAGGAGGATCCACGGCACACCTATATGATGCTGATAATACAAAATTTACTGTAAGAGTAAAGTCAATAGGTCATACATAAAAAGTTTTCACAAGAAGTTTTTTAGTGAGACCAGATTAATGCATAAGTGTCGGAGCATAAAATAAATGTCACAGATGTCAACAGTCGATGTTTTCAGCAAGCAACACCTTTTTTAAAAGACATCAATAATTAAGAAATATATTAATCCATATATGAAAGAGGAGTATATCTATAAGGGTGGGAGATGCAGTTAATCTGTTATCACTAAAAAACTTCTTGTGAATACTTTTTATTTATAATCTATCTACTTTACTCTTATAATAATTTTGGTCTCTATCAGCATCATATCGTCGTGCCTTGGATCCTCCTTTCTGACATATATGGTCACTACTGGAAAGAGATGAAGCTAAAAAAAACCTTAAGTATAAATTCTAAAATCTGAAAAAAACAAAAAGCAGGGAAATAAATATATACAGACCTAAAAGCCGCTATAGGTCAAATTAAACAAATAGTGGTTCTACTAGTCTTTATTTTTCTGTGCCCTCAATATTTCCCATATGTACTTTTCTAGACACTATTTTTAAATGTGGGCATATCTGTATCCTCTACTATAAGAGTATGAATAGGGTCCAGTCATCAACTGAGTGGGGACACCCTTTTTGGGGCAGGTCCTCCACAAGTTAGGTAGAGGATTTATAGGGCAAGATATCTGTTTTTTGATCATTTATTTCCCTAAACTCCTCTTTCAGTTTTCTTATCTCATACCCACTTTGTTTAATTTGACCTATAGCGGCTTTAGGTCTGCATATATTTATTTCTTGCTGTTTTTTTTTTTTATCAGTTTTAGAATTTATAATAAAGGTTATTTTTAGCTTCATCCTCATTCCAGCAGTTATAAATATTTGTGTGTGAAGCTTTCTATATCTGTTTTTCGTGATTTGCCTGTCATTCAAGCAGCATATTAGTAGCTGACAGGTTCCTTTTAAAGGCATTAATATAAGAAAAAGTCTGTTTTTTTTATTTCAGGGAACAGCACCACTTATAGTTCATGTCTGATATTGCAGCCATACATGCTTCAAGTGAACAGGGTTTAACAGCAATAAAATACAAAGCCTATGGACTTTTGTTGATCGAACCGTTCGAGAAAAGTTAAGTTCGAGTCGAACTTCACGATTGTTCATTCGAGTAAATGTTCGTATTCGACATCGCGTTCGACACGCTATTTTTAATAGTTCTTCACGTGCAAAAATTGGCATCGCCGCGGCAGTTTTAAGGCGCATTAAATCAGTGTAAAGTGCGCCTGAAGTACGATCCTCTCAAAAATCTGGCGTCAGGTATACCTCGCATAGTAAACATAATGGGCGACATGTATGATCGGGCTTTTCGCCTGTTTTTTGGAGTAACCTGCGCCTCCCGGCCCGACTCTGCTGTCGAACGCAGGGATGCGGTGTTAGGAGCAGCGTTCGCCACTTTCAGCTGCGCCCCGCATGAAGGGGCGGCAATCCCCCGGGGGGCCCCACCCCCCAAAAAAAAAAAAAAC